>JASAMV010002855.1:0-14762 GCA_030248065.1 Rhynchonema sp. JSB1_4
CTTGGAGTGAAGCAATATACAGGGACGTCCCGATGGCAAGAATCGGGCCAAAAGAACGCCTTGTTCTCGATTGCAAGTAATATCGTTGAACTTGTGTTAATGTTCATCAAACAAAACGTGGCCCAGCGAATTTCAAATAGAATGTGGGTTGATTGAATAAAACCTGGGTGTAATGCCCGATCACATCGGCTGTCATATTCTGCGTGAATTTGTCGACGCTGCCCACCAGTTGGCCCGGATTGTCGCTAATTTCAGCGAACCACAACTTGGCCAATGCCAGCCATGACCACGGAGTGCCCCAACCCCACGCAAGGTTCTCACCGTAAACGCGGGAAGCTGTAAGAGTATGGTGCTCATCTGGGTGGCGTCAAGAGTGCACGCATTGTGCCATCTGTGCTATCATGCCCAATCTGGTCGAGTTGTGGACCAATGATCTGTCCAGTACAGCGTCAGCGTCATACAAAAACACGGTCGGGGTCAAGCTTGGTGATCGGTTAGGCCCGGTTTTGTTTTGCAAGTCAGATCACGTCATCAGCACATGTGGTCAGCTGAGTTACGGTATCAAGAACGTGTTAGAAGCAATCTTTAGCTCGGTTACTCACTTGGTAAAAACCGATTATACTGAGACCAGCCCCAGACCGCAAGGAAATAACAAAAAGCAGGTCAAAAAGTGCGTCACTCACAATCGTGATCCAACGGACAAGTGCCGGCATACGTCTGCGCCGCCACCGCGATTTCGTCGCTCCATTCCTGTAACAACTCGAGTGGGTGGATGGCGGCATGTGTCGTCTTGTACAAACCTTGCTTGCGACCTGTATTCCCAGACGTGCACTATGTAGGTCACTGTCAGTGCGAACGCACAAGATAACACGTGCGATGTCATGTAACCCCAAGAACACACAGCCGGTTTTATGGTGGCGTGAAACATCACTGCTTGTGCAAATGCCATCAAGTCTGTGGTGTGTCGACGATTGGTGGACATCAGATGGTACACATGCACACATCCAGCGACATCAAGAATGACTCCTCTGATGATAACACAAACAACAAAGTGAATTGGGTAAAACACCGCCTAAATCATCACGCACCATTTTCGTCATATCAGCTGCTGCCGGCTGTGTCTTGCCATGTTTGTCCTTGGTGTGTCCCAATGCAGTCACTGCACGCATCGCGTTGTGGAAATCGAGAATGACTTGCTCTTCGTGTTGCGTCAATCCGATGACGCTGTCGGTCGGCAACACGTCGGTTTCGTTTGGAAATGTTTCATGTGGCTTGCCCTTTGGCGTGTGAATGCCGCCATTGTGAGTGGCGGACGAAGGTTGGATGGATGAAGTCAGCAAAACAACGGCCAGACAGACAGGGAATACACACATTTTGAAAATGGATTTTCGATTACTTTGGAGCAAAACACACGCACGCGAAGCTGCAATGATGTGGCGGTTTACCTGATATTGAATATTATTCATGGGGAATCGGTGACATGCTGGGCTGGGCTGTTTTGAGCCAAGAGTTGAGCTCATAATTAATTCATTTGAGTGACATGAATAGCTGAGTATACCACATGTTGCATCGGTATTCCAACAATTTGACAAAAACGCCCTGAGTAGCGGTTGTGCAATGTATTGCACACAACGTTTTGGTGCCAAGGTTGATTACGCACCCTCAGTTGCTGGCTGTCTATGGCTCCAGCTTAGCATGTTCCCAACTCCCCATGTAATAACATCTGAGGTATAATATGTTTTACCACACGGTTTCTCACATCATTGCGGTTTCGCACGTTTGTATTTGCTTCCTGGTAATCGAAAATCCATCAGAAATGAGAACGGACATGAATAAGTGACATGCTGTTTTTGTATGATCACATTTGACTTGACGCAAGGCGTTGTGTGCGCTCCGGAACACCAGGCCGTAGTCAATATTTTGCTATCATCGTGCTGCATAAGCCATGGGTGGGTTCTCTCCTTGTTTGCTGCTTGTCAGCTTTGGCCAAATGAAACATCACAGACACTAAAAACACGACATAATCACTGCCGTGAAAGATTAGAGCCGAACAGCTATTTACTGCTGCATGCATCCAATTGGGACCCCTACCCCTCTCACGCCACACCGGTTATACGCTTATCTCAGTCAGCCTGATCAGTCTCCCTCTGCACCCCAGCTACTCAATCCAAAAAGGCTGAGTATATGCATGCTACAGCGCGCGTAACCGCCCTCCAGTCTTCCCCCAGAGCCTCTGCAGGGGCGCATTATACTGATCACAATGGTAATCAGCCTTCCATCGACCCGGCTTGAGCCACCATCACTAGCGGGCTTGAAAATGAGCGGGATCACCGTATTATAGGAGAAAAAGAAAAAGAAAAGAAAAAAAGTTTTTTGAAGAAGCCCGGCCCGATCCTCAATCTTCGGCCCGGCCCGGCCCGCAACCAAAAGCCCAAAATCGCGGCCCGGGCCAGCCCGGCCGAACTGGGCAGGCCCGATTGCGACCGCTGGTTTGACACAACAACACAGCCTTACTTACCATGCCACCACCAATACCACCAATCGGTGGTGGTATTGGTCGACAATGATAATAGATTTACTGATTTTATATGTATGTGTTTTGAAAATAAGAAAGATGGAGATTTATGTGGGAGTGGGGGGTGAAGGGGGAAATGGGAGATATGAAATTGGGCAGTAAAGGGGGGCGAAAAAGGAAGAAGGAAGAGGAAAAGGTAAAGTAAGAAAGAGGAAGAGGGGGGCCCACCCCCCCCCCCCCCCCGGGCCGCGATGCCCTCGGGAAGGGGGCTACAGCAGACGAACTGAACTGGTTTATTACTATTTATTTCGAGTTATTGGGTGGGGTAGGGTCCGAAAACAAGAAGGGGGCTCGCTCAACCCCCAGGGGTCGGCTCTGGGGGCCTCTAAACCCCAACTAATGAAAATAACCCCAAAACAAAAAGGGGTGAAATGTTTTGCTTGAACGATAATCACGAAGACGGGCTCGAAGACAACAACGGAAAGACGGCGCACCGCCCACGCAACCTCCGGGTGTGGGGCTGAGGGGGGACCTACTGCCCGGGGGGGGTTGGGGGGGTCCCACCCGCCCCCCGCCCCCCCCCCCCCCCCCCCCCCCCCCCCCTCCCCCCCCCATGCCCCGGTCCCGGCGCGCCGCGGCGTTGGCTTTTGCGGGCGGGGGGGGGGGCGGGGGCCGGGCGGGCGCGGGGGGGGGCCGCAGAGGCGGGAAGACGGGGGCGGTAGGGCTGGAGATTCGGGGGGGGGGGGGGGGGGGGGGGGGGGCGGGGGGGCGGGGGGGCGCGGGCCCCGGCGCCCGCCTTGGGGGGGGGGGAAATCCGGTTTGGGGGGAGGGGGGGGGAAGACTTTTCGGGGCGGGTAGGGTGCAACAAAGTTTTTTCGGGTGCCTATTTTTATGTACTAAAAAGTGCATATATCGCGCGCAGCGCGATATTTTTTGCACTTTTTAGGGTTTTCGGTCGAAATTTGGGCATTTTTGGCCGAAAAATGGGCATTTTGGGGGTAAAAATCGGGGCGGGTAGGGTACCTGGGCGGGGCGGGTAGGGGGGTAGGGTACAAGAGCGGGGCGGGTAGGGGGGTAGCGTACCAGGCCGGGGCGGGTAGGGTACCATTGGGGGGGACCCCCCCCCACCCCCCCCCCAGCCACAGCACTGCCCCCTCTCCGAGCGCGGTACAGTAGGTATCCCCCCCCTCCAGAGTACCTCCAACACTGCTATACAGTGGTAGTGTATTAAGGCTTGATAGTGGTGCGGTGCATGCACAGGTACATTTATGCACGTTTGTTGTTCATTCAGAGCACACAATACGCCTCTTATTGACGAATAGATACGAATAAATGCGATTACAAGCGAAAAAACATCCTTTCAAACCCCTTTTTAGGGGTTTTTGGGGGTATTTCTGTGAACAATTTTTCAGGTTCGGGTCAGTGAATTAATAGAGGCCCCCCGGAATAGAGCCCCCGAAATAGAGCCCCCCAAAATGGGGTCAGTGAATTAATAGAGCAGAGCCCCCTTCTATTTAGGTTTTTACGGTAGAACCCCCATTAATTGAACCCCACCCAAATAACTCGAAATCAAAAATAGTAATAGAACCAGGTTCAGGTTCAGTCATAGCTAGGTATTGGTCGCACTATGACTATATAAGAATTGGTCAAATTTTTTTCCTGAATCGTGAAGAGGGAAAGTGACGGGGCAATGACGTTGCGTTGCGTGATCGCACACAAAGTCAGGGTAGTACTTGGGGGGGGGGGATGGGGGGTCCCCCCCCAAATTCATCTATCTATCGTCAACACTTTTTGATTTCATCTATCTATCGTCAACACTTATGGGCAAATCTATCTATCGTCAACACATTTCGACCCCAAAATGGGTATTTTTGCCTCAAAATGGCTCAAAATTGGTATTTTTTGTCCCAAATAGGCAAAAAATCGCGCGCTGCGCGCGGATTTAGTACATCTAAGTGCATTTTCATTAACATTTACACATTATTACCTACTTAGTACACTATACTATACCTTGATTTTTGGCGACCCCCCCCCACCATCTATCTATCGTCAACAAGTTTGGGTCGACCCCCCCCAGATTTCGGACTTGGGTCATCTATCTATCGTCAACACATTTCGGGTCCCAATCTATCTATCGTCAACACCCTGACCAAGTACTACACTGCACAAAGTATGTAGTAAAGAGAATGTTTCAGACCTGCGGCAACGTGGTTGATCTGCTAGATTATTTTGAGCTGTAAATGTTTTGTCAAAAACACAAGTAGCATAGTGGTTAAGGTTGAACCTGAAGATCAGGGTAGATGAATTCTGATTTAGTCATTGTGCGACCAATACCACCACCGATTGGTGGTATTGGTGGTGGCATGGTAAGTAAGGCTGTGTTGTTGTGTCAAACCAGCGGTCGCAATCGGGCCTGCCCGAGTTCGGGCCGGGCTGGCCCGGGCCGCGATTTTGGGCTTTTGGTTGCGGGCCGGGCCGGGCCGAAGATTTGGAGGATCGGGCCGGGCTTCTTCAAAAAACTTTTTTTCTTTCTTTTTCTTTTCTCCTATAATACGGTGATCCCGCTCATTTTCAAGCCCGCTGGTGATGGTGGCTCAAGCCGGGTCGATGGAAGGCTGATTACCATTGTGATCAGTATAATACACCCTGCAGAGGCTCTGGGGGAAGACTGGAGGGCGGTTACGCGCGCTGTAGCATGCATATAATCAGCCTTTTTGGATTGAGTAGCTGGGGTGCAGAGGGAGACTGATCAGGCTGACTGAGTTAAGCGTATAACCGGTGTGGCGTGAGAGGGGTCAGGGGTCCCAATTGGATGCATGCAGCAGTAAATAGCTGTTCGGCTCTAATCTTTCACGGCAGTGATTATGTCGTGTTTTTAGTGTCTGTGATGTTTCATTTGGCCAAAGCTGACAAGCAGCAAACAAGGAGAGAACCCACCCATGGCTTATGCAGCACGATGATAGCAAAATATTGACTACGGCCTGGTGTTCCGGAGCGCACACAACGCCTTGCGTCAAGTCAAATGTGATCATACAAAAACAGCATGTCACTTATTCATGTCCGTTCTCATTTCTGATGGATTTTCGATTACCAGGAAGCAAATACAAACGTGCGAAACCGCAATGATGTGAGAAACCGTGTGGTAAAACATATTATACCTCAGATGTTATTACATGGGGAGTTGGGAACATGCTAAGCTGGAGCCATAGACAGCCAGCAACTGAGGGTGCGTAATCAACCTTGGCACCAAAACGTTGTGTGCAATACATTGCACAACCGCTACTCAGGGCGTTTTTGTCAAATTGTTGGAATACCGATGCAACATGTGGTATACTCAGCTATTCATGTCACTCAAATGAATTAATTATGAGCTCAACTCTTGGCTCAAAACAGCCCAGCCCAGCATGTCACCGATTCCCCATGAATAATATTCAATATCAGGTAAACCGCCACATCATTGCAGCTTCGCGTGCGTGTGTTTTGCTCCAAAGTAATCGAAAATCCATTTTCAAAATGTGTGTATTCCCTGTCTGTCTGGCCGTTGTTTTGCTGACTTCATCCATCCAACCTTCGTCCGCCACTCACAATGGCGGCATTCACACGCCAAAGGGCAAGCCACATGAAACATTTCCAAACGAAACCGACGTGTTGCCGACCGACAGCGTCATCGGATTGACGCAACACGAAGAGCAAGTCATTCTCGATTTCCACAACGCGATGCGTGCAGTGACTGCATTGGGACACACCAAGGACAAACATGGCAAGACACAGCCGGCAGCAGCTGATATGACGAAAATGGTGCGTGATGATTTAGGCGGTGTTTTACCCAATTCACTTTGTTGTTTGTGTTATCATCAGAGGAGTCATTCTTGATGTCGCTGGATGTGTGCATGTGTACCATCTGATGTCCACCAATCGTCGACACACCACAGACTTGATGGCATTTGCACAAGCAGTGATGTTTCACGCCACCATAAAACCGGCTGTGTGTTCTTGGGGTTACATGACATCGCACGTGTTATCTTGTGCGTTCGCACTGACAGTGACCTACATAGTGCACGTCTGGGAATACAGGTCGCAAGCAAGGTTTGTACAAGACGACACATGCCGCCATCCACCCACTCGAGTTGTTACAGGAATGGAGCGACGAAATCGCGGTGGCGGCGCAGACGTATGCCGGCACTTGTCCGTTGGATCACGATTGTGAGTGACGCACTTTTTGACCTGCTTTTTGTTATTTCCTTGCGGTCTGGGGCTGGTCTCAGTATAATCGGTTTTTACCAAGTGAGTAACCGAGCTAAAGATTGCTTCTAACACGTTCTTGATACCGTAACTCAGCTGACCACATGTGCTGATGACGTGATCTGACTTGCAAAACAAAACCGGGCCTAACCGATCACCAAGCTTGACCCCGACCGTGTTTTTGTATGACGCTGACGCTGTACTGGACAGATCATTGGTCCACAACTCGACCAGATTGGGCATGATAGCACAGATGGCACAATGCGTGCACTCTTGACGCCACCCAGATGAGCACCATACTCTTACAGCTTCCCGCGTTTACGGTGAGAACCTTGCGTGGGGTTGGGGCACTCCGTGGTCATGGCTGGCATTGGCCAAGTTGTGGTTCGCTGAAATTAGCGACAATCCGGGCCAACTGGTGGGCAGCGTCGACAAATTCACGCAGAATATGACAGCCGATGTGATCGGGCATTACACCCAGGTTTTATTCAATCAACCCACATTCTATTTGAAATTCGCTGGGCCACGTTTTGTTTGATGAACATTAACACAAGTTCAACGATATTACTTGCAATCGAGAACAAGGCGTTCTTTTGGCCCGATTCTTGCCATCGGGACGTCCCTGTATATTGCTTCACTCCAAGTGTGCATATTCCAGATGATGTGGTCGCAGTCGTGGCAGGTCGGTTGTGGAGGGAGATTGTGTCCAGACAAGCCGCAGCATCGATACACGCTCGTCTGCAAATATTACTTTCCGTCAGTGCGGCTGCTCAATTGTCAAACGGACATTTAACAAGTACAGTAAAATACGTCGAAATTTTCAGTGGCAATCGTCTGGGCAAGCCGATCTATACGCGTGGCACGCCGTGTTCTTCTTGCGCCAAGTCACAAACCTGTGAATACCCGCTGTGTGTGGGCAAGCCATTAGGTGAGGGTGAGACACACTGGGTGATGTTTCAAAATATAGACACCGACCTTACATTTCCGTCCCCACAAGCGTCTTGAACAAGGATATTGTAGACGAATCTAAAGAAATGTTTATTTTCCGCATTCTCAGATTGCGTCGACAGCGAACCCAATGGAGCATGTGCCCACCACGTCAGCATGGGGTGGTGTCACGCCAGCACCTACATGCCGTATGTGCAGTCGAAATGCACTAAATCCTGTGGACTTTGTTGATGTTTCAAGTTGTTATCTTGTTTGTTTCTTACCTTCTTCCTACGCTTGTTGTTGCGTTTGACTTTCTGGAAACAGCATTTCCCCCTTTTTTATTTGCGTTCATCTTTCCCTGACATTGGTGACGATCATGCATTTGGAACAAATTAGCATTTCATGTTGGTATTCTTTGTGGCGGATGCAGAAATTATTCTCTGTCTGATAATAAAAAGTTTTGAAGTTAAAGTTTACTCTCATTCACGTATGTCAACGGATGTGTGCAACTTTTCATCCCTAATGGTAATGACATGACAAACAAAATAGCAGGCAGCGTCCCCGCATCACAATTCAAAAGTCAACAACAAACAAACGCGCGCACAATGGGGTTTAGCTCGAGCTGAAGTGACTGACAGCACAAAAAAACTTTTCAAATGTGGCGCCTTTTAAAAACAACCAGATCGTATTTTGTTGGGTATCAAACCATACAATTTTCAAACTTCACACGGGTGCCGCACAACTTTGCTGCCCACAATATCCGGAATGCATTAACTTTTTTTGCTGAGTCATTTGCGACAATTTCTGTCGTGTGCTGAGTCACAGTAAAAGTTCACAATAACGACATTGGTTGTGTGTGACACAAGGCTGTGGGAAAGTTATATGTGACTGCGGTCCGAGCTGAACTTTTGAAGGAAACTAATTTATGATGAAACTATTCTTTCCGTAGTTTTCTTGTACAGCTGTATATTTCATCACAGCTTTGAAATAACCACACGACAATCCTGAAACTACACTTCTACCGTACCCCTTCTCGCTGTGCAACAAAAGTGACGCGAGGCAGCTGCGCTGTTTTGTCACAGATGTCAGCATTGTTTGCGTGAATGTTTGTAGGTATAGTTTCCCATGGTTGGGTTGTGCTCAACTCACAGAGTGCTGTATACGCATGCATCTTTTGTTTGGCGAGTCTTTTCGAAATTTCCCTGTAGCACAGCACTAATTTATTCGTTCTTCACATTCATTATTTTTAAACGATCCTTCTGCTGCTTTGTACCCAAAACTGGCATGCGCCTGCCTGTGTGTGCGCGTGTGTTTATTGTTGTGGTGACGAACTACTGAGTCGCACACAAAATGACAGAAAGTGCATAATTTGAATCGAATATGCATAATCCACGCGCTGACAAAGACATTCAACACGTAGTTTATCGTTGTTCAGCTAATGGGGACCGTTATCACTTCCGCACGCAAAACAGCACCAAACACACAACAGGCACCCAAATTTGGCGAAGTCCCCCTTGTATAGGTAGTTCAACTCCAAAATGGTGCTGCCATCTGCGGCCTAGTCAAACTGAAGGCCGCAGCACACAAACAAATACAATAGCAGCAGTCACCAACCAAAACTGAATATAAATTATTTCATTTAGCATAAAACGCCCGCTTCTGTGCACCACTGACGCGTTTTGGATAGCAATAGAGTCCTATAAACTTTTTCCATGAGCATTTTGCTTGCTTATATGTATTTCAGTCCTGTAAGAGAACGGGCTAATGTACAGTTTGATTAGTTGGCCAAGCTTAGTTCGGGCTTTCGAATATCCAGGGCATTGACTCTTAGCTTTACAACGCATGCGTTCCTATTGTGCCACAATAATAATACATACGCGGCAACGGCATGCACCACAGTGGGATGCTAGATGCCATCGTGCCACAGAACTGAATCTGGAACCGCTACCTTTTCTTCCCGGATCCATGTAGAGCTTATTTAATACAGCGCATGAACAGCATCACAAAGCACACACACACACCACACAACAACCTGCATATCACTTTATTGTGCCTTAGCATTGGGTACCGTACACCCACAGCAGTACCCATTGTACATGTGGGGATTCGGGTGCATCTGCACTAAACACTTTTACCTATTCCCCCCAACCTCTCTTTTCTCTATTTTTCACACCATACATTCACTACACGCACCACTTAAAGCATATACCGCCACCTCTATTCTTCTTTTTACACTCATATTCACTTTTCGCAATATCACAAAAACTTATTACTCACTTACTTCACAATTTTTCCCAACTCACACCCTATATATAGCCCATTCACTAGCCACCCAATCACCACCACTCAAACACACACATCTCCCTCCCCTATTTCTATCTCATCAATAATCCTACTCACCCATTATATACACAACTAACTTCCCATATATATTCTTAAACTCAAACACCCTAATCCACACCACCACCATTCTCATTCACTACCCAATACCTCCTATCTATCCTCTATATCCATACCCATACATCCACCATTCCGCATATTCA
Source organism: Rhynchonema sp. JSB1_4 (assembly GCA_030248065.1). Taxonomy (NCBI): domain Eukaryota; kingdom Metazoa; phylum Nematoda; class Chromadorea; order Monhysterida; family Xyalidae; genus Rhynchonema; species Rhynchonema sp. JSB1_4. Next base: position 10,231 of record JASAMV010002855.1, read on the forward strand.
CCTTATCCCCTTCATAACTTCAACCCTCACCTAATCGCCTCTCCCCTCCCCCTCTATACCCTCTCTACTATACAATAAATCTATTTTCATCCTAGTCACGCCACGCACCCCACACATACAATCTGTTTTATGCCTGATTAGTTCTGTGCAGATGGCACTTAGCATCCGCCCTATTCACCCTCACTACCACCACTTTTTACATATCAGCTACTATACCCATACCAGACCACAGGAGAGAAAGGACAGCTCTACCGTCCGCCAGACCTCTTTCTCATTTCCACGATACATTCAACGAGCGACGACCACAACTATATACCCCACCTTCTAGTCTCTTTTTACAGCTTCATATTCACTTTATTCACAGAAACCTAATTATACTACTTTTCTTTCAATTCTTTATACTCACACCCTTCCCCATAGCCCATTTCAAGCGACTAGATCACCACCACTTTCAACAACACAGCATTCCCTCCCCCATTCTACTCTTATCATAATACACTCCCTAACTTTCCCCAGCTATCAAAGCAATAAATTCTAACTCCCATATATATCTTAAACAAACACCCCAATCCTACACTACACTTATTCTCATTCACCCCAAACCTCCTACTATCTCTCATATCCACTATATATTCACCTCATCCTCCAATATCACCTTTACCCCTCATAACTCAACCCTCAACCTAAATCCCTCTCCCCTCAACTTCCCCTCTCATACCCTCTATACTACTAGCTACAAATCTATTTTTCATCCTATACCCATTACACCACATACTCCATCACCTTAACAAACACTTCACAAATATCTTACATCCTAATAGAAAGAACCCACCTTACATATCCTCTACCACAACTTCTATTCAAATACATTTTTCTCACACCAAACAAACCCAATAAACCCACATCACATTACTCATCAGAACAATCACCCCATCTCCCCAATACCACTCAGTACACAGCACATCACCATATATCTCAATCCATATTATTATCTTCACCTAAATTTAACAAAATAGATCATCACCTCATAATAGACAGATAGAAACAGAGACATACCCTAATACAAAATCAACACTTTACACAATTCCTTACAAATTATACTACACAGAGAATCCAGATAATATCTAATCCCACACAAACATCACTTCCCAATACTTTATTTAATAGCAAACAGATACAAAATTTAAAACTTTCACATATACACTAATCAGAATCTAATTAACACCAAAAAACAAAAAACATAACACATCTTTTTCAACTACTCCTAGTCAAATCACTGTGGTGCATCTCATGCCCTATTATTATTATTTCACATAGACCATGACAAGACATCTATTATTATATTCTTGGTAAAGCTTAAGAGTCAGAATAGTTCCTTCTTCTGGATAACCTTTCGAAAACAATACCACACCACTCACAAAACAAAACCACACAACACAAAACACAACTATATCACTTACACTCCCACACCATAAATAAACAACCACCCATAGAAAAACAGAACTCCCACACACCCAAACAACTCACTTTTACCACACACCCACACACTAACAACCGCCAGAACAACATATTCACAAAACAAAAACACCCACACACAAACAACCCATCACATCAAACAACACCATAAACACACAATATATCATAACTCAAAAAAGCATATCCCCCGAAACATACTACCTATATCACTAACACACATACCCACCACCTAAAACCAACACTACTATACCCTCAAAACCAAAAAAACAAAACAATATCATTAAACCCTATAACACTTATTACATCTACTCCTTCTTTCAAAACAACCACCACATCCCACACAAACCTACTACCAAACAACACAATAAAATAACCATTTCACTTCACCTATAACACATATCCAAAAAATACTCCAATCATCCACTACATCTACATCCCACCATCCTCCCTATATATTATCCCACAATAAAAAACTCTTAAAATCATGCCGCGAACCCCATTATCAACACACAACCAATATTACCATCTCTCACTTTCTCCATACCCACACTAACCATACCACTCCTCACCTTGTTGTCATGGAATGTGGTAAGCTCTGGCTTACCTGTTTTCCTACCCAACTAATCGCGCAAACTGTACATTAGCCCTCGTTGCGCTTTGTATCTTTTCGCCCTTCCATCTACTCACCTATTATTATAAATACCAAAATTATTCTCCCACGCGGACATTGCACGTGCTGGTGTTCTCTTACAGCTCCCTTACCCATAAACAAAACAACACACATTACATAAATTAAAAAACTAATTATGTAATACAACACCCCAAACACACACAACTACATATTACACCTCACAAAAAACCCCCTCTCCCACTCCCCATGCATCCAAATCCCCCCCCACCCCCCCCACCTCCCTACCACCCCACAGACCCACTATCCACAACACATCCCCAGAACCAACAGTATCTCCATTACCCCATAAGAAATAACAAATCCCGTCCCCCTCCAACACTTAGCTATACATACTCTTTTCAAAGCATACCACTCACGCACTACAATACATTTACTCTTACGTACCGCACGAATTATATCATTTTTTTTTTTTCCTTTATCTTTTCATCCTTATAACTCATCCGAAAAATCCTTCCTATCACATTACCCGTCCCCCCACTTCACATATTTCCCTATTATTATTTCACAATATCTTTAAACTAAATCATCCCAATATTCACCCAAACTTGACTGGCGAAATACATATTTAAGCATAGGCAAAATGCTCATGGAGAAAAGTTTATAGGGCTCTTATTGCTATCCAAAACGCATCAGTGTGCACAGAAGGGGCGTTTTATGCTAAATGAAATAATTTATATTCAGTTTTGGTTGGTGGACTGCTGCTATTGTATTTGTTTGTGTGCTGCGGCCTTCAGTTTGACTAGGCCGCACGGCAGCACCAACCAACCAAGTGCCTGTTGTGTGTTTTTGCTGTTGTGCGGAAGATAACGGTCCCCATTAGCTGAACAACGATAAACTACGTGTTGAATGTCTTTGTCAGCGCGTGGATTATGCATATTCATTCAAATTATGCACTTTCTGTCATTTTGTGTGCGACTTAGTAGTTCGTCACCACAAAATAAACACACGCGCACACACAGGCAGGCGCATGCCAGTTTTGGGTACAAAGCAGCAGAAGGATCGTTTAAAAATAATGAATGTGAAGAACGAATAAATTAGTGCTGTGCTACAGGGAAATTTCGAAAAGACTCGCCAAACAAAAGATGCATGCGTATACAGCACTCTGTGAGTTGAGCACAACCCAACCATGGGGGAAACTATACCTACAAACATTCACGCAAACAATGCTGACATCTGTGACAAAACAGCGCAGCTGCCTCGCGTCACTTTTGTTGCACAGCGAGAAGGGGTACGGTAGAAGTGTGGTTTCAGGGATTGTCGTGTGGTTATTTCAAAGCTGTGATGAAATATACAGCTGTACAAGAAAACTACGGAAAGAATAGTTTCATCATAAATTAGTTTCCTTCAAAAGTTCAGCTCGGACCGCAGTCACATATAACTTTCCCACAGCCTTGTGTCACACACAACCAATGTCGTTATTGTGAACTTTTACTGTGACTCAGCACACGACAGAAATTGTCGCAAATGACTCAGCAAAAAAAGTTAATGCATTCCGGATATTGTGGGCAGCAAAGTTGTGCGGCACCCGTGTGAAGTTTGAAAATTGTATGGTTTGATACCCAACAAAATACGATCTGGTTGTTTTTAAAAGGCGCCACATTTGAAAAGTTTTTTTGTGCTGTCAGTCACTTCAGCTCGAGCTAAACCCCATTGTGCGCGCGTTTGTTTGTTGTTGACTTTTGAATTGTGATGCGGGGACGCTGCCTGCTATTTTGTTTGTCATGTCATTACCATTAGGGATGAAAAGTTGCACACATCCGTTGACATACGTGAATGAGAGTAAACTTTAACTTCAAAACTTTTTATTATCAGACAGAGAATAATTTCTGCATCCGCCACAAAGAATACCAACATGAAATGCTAATTTGTTCCAAATGCATGATCGTCACCAATGTCAGGGAAAGATGAACGCAAATAAAAAAGGGGGAAATGCTGTTTCCAGAAAGTCAAACGCAACAACAAGCGTAGGAAGAAGGTAAGAAACAAACAAGATAACAACTTGAAACATCAACAAAGTCCACAGGATTTAGTGCATTTCGACTGCACATACGGCATGTAGGTGCTGGCGTGACACCACCCCATGCTGACGTGGTGGGCACATGCTCCATTGGGTTCGCTGTCGACGCAATCTGAGAATGCGGAAAATAAACATTTCTTTAGATTCGTCTACAATATCCTTGTTCAAGACGCTTGTGGGGACGGAAATGTAAGGTCGGTGTCTATATTTTGAAACATCACCCAGTGTGTCTCACCCTCACCTAATGGCTTGCCCACACACAGCGGGTATTCACAGGTTTGTGACTTGGCGCAAGAAGAACACGGCGTGCCACGCGTATAGATCGGCTTGCCCAGACGATTGCCACTG
>JASAMV010002856.1:0-18999 GCA_030248065.1 Rhynchonema sp. JSB1_4
AAAATATTTTCAGAAAATTGCACAAAAAACATTAATAATAATCAAAATCACACGATGACAAGAATTTTGTTGAGACCAAAATGGACCGGTAGTTGATTGAGTAAACTTTGATGAAAATGGCATAACTGATGACACACAAAGTAAATTGAAATCCCGTAATAATGGCACCCGAAGTGCTGCAAATTAGCAGACACAATTATTGCGATGAAATGTAGTCATTCGCCGCACCGATATGTTTTAGTGTTCGTACCCGTGATTTACCTTCTCCATCTTTCTTGATCCTGAAAAAACTACGGTGCGATATTATTGATTTCGCGATCATTGGCCCGGTCCATTCTTGGCCTGAGTTTGCACTTCACAATAAATAGCAGTACGAATGAAAGCAACCAACTCGTAGCAGAACTGGGGTTGACAGAATCGCTGCAGAATGTCAACGAACTGGACGTCGTGCGTGATCACAATCAGCTGCAAGTCAAAGTGAGCACATCTACAGTATCTGCTTGCTTCAACCAACATTGCCCCCAAAAGTCTGTCCAACCTGGAAATTCGTCTGTTGGCTTCTTTCTTGAATCAGTTCTTGCAACATCAGCGCCAAGTTTTCAATCTTGTCGCGATCCAGATTGGTGGTCGGTTCGTCCAGGGCCAGCATGCCGCACGACACGCAGAACACGTCGGCCAGCGCGATACGCACCAGAATACAGGCCAACACCTGCAGTACCGTCACCGAATAACGAATGACAAGAACTTAACGATTTATCTCACGGCAAACTTTATACCTTTTGACCAGCCGAGCAATGTGATCGCATTTCCAGCTGCTTGTTGCCTGGTTTCTGCATCATCAGTTTGTAGTTATACGCTTTGCGTTTGTCGGTGGTTTTGGACTGCAAGCGATCAGCAAATGCGACATCGCCGTGCAAAAATTGCAGTGAATACATAAACTCAACCAACTTTGGCCTGTTCATGATCGGTTTCAATGTAGATGTACTCAACGTCATCCTCCTTGTAGATGCGTTGCCAGTAGTATCGCAGCCGAGCGTTTATCTCAGTCATTTTGTCCTGATGGTACGTCATAATGGCCTCATCCAACGCTTTGTTGTATTTAGCGACGTCCTGCGTGTGTTCAAACAGTAAGATCACATCAACTACTGATGATAACTCATTGTGCACTCACTTTTGACGCCTCCTTGATGGTTTCACGTGCGATCAAGGCCGCACGATATTTCTGAACGCACGACGCCATCATTTCCTCGGTCAATTTCTTCTATAAAAACACACATAAGCTATACTTGTCCATTTTGAGCTTGTGAACAATGAGGACAAATTGTTGTTATAATCATATTTTGCGATTGAGTTACAGCACAAATTTCGCCCAGCGTAAAAGTTGTTCATTTGGGGCAGGGGAACAACTTTTACGTTGCTCGGAATTAGTGCCTCAACTCTATCACAAATTATGATGTAAAATATAATTGTCCTCATTGTCTACAAGCCCAAAATGCACAAGCATAACTCCACACACACTGTCAACACACTTTATGTCGCCCATCAAATTTAAACATCCAGCTAACCTGCAGATCAGCCACGTCTTGTTCCAATTGATCTTTCTGTCCCTTGGCTCGATGTAACGTGCGCTCGTGACCGGTGATCTTGTCCATCAAACTGCGACGGCGACGCTCCAGTTCATCTGCAAAACTGATGATAGTTGTGGCGACGATAAAAGTGACGAAACTGTACCTGAGGACACACATTCTACCATTTCACGCCACAAAATAGAAAAATTATTGCTAATTTATAGAAAATGAACAAGCACCCCGTGTATAACGAACCGATGCTAAATTCACCCATTGTTGACCGAATCTTGTCAATTTCCGCGTCCAATTCAGCCAATTTCACTCGTGTTCGAATCAAACTGCTGTTGTCATCAAGTTGTCGGCGACGCATCGCACGATGTTTGGTTGTGTCGCTGAAATATACAGGAATTGTTCAAAGTTGGCTGACAATGGTGGCGTGTGACCACAAAAAACGCTTGGCATAAACAGGCCCCACCATAAAATATGATATGTGCATGAAAAACGGTACACGACAATACCAGTTATTTCCACGTGCCTGACGACATTCAATAACGAATTGTTGAAATAACAAGCCAAACCAATCGCACCCACCTCAACCCCTCAATCTCCTTCGTCACTCCATCCAATTCGTTCATCAACGACGTGCGCTGGTCATCGTAATCCTCCACCTCTTGTTGACATTTGGTCGTCGCTGATTCGTCATCTTTATGCGCTTCGATGTCGGTCTGAAGTTTGACGTCTGATTTCGTCTGCGTCTCAGTGAGCAGATAGCCTTCAGCAGGCACCACAGCCAAAGCCCAACTGACTGTTTTTGACTGAATATTGTCGAATGCTCTCTGCAATTTGCCGAGTCGCTCGCCAGCCAGATGTCGCTGTTGCTCAAAACGCGACTTGATCGAACGCAATTCAGTGGTCTTGGATTGAATTCGGTCTTTCACCGAAAACTGCAACGAAATATAATATATTCAAAATTCAAGCACACAACAGATTTATGCTCAGTGTAAATAAAAATGAATTTAAAATAATACCGCCACACCTTTTTTGTTTCGTCCTCCTTTTTCTCAACCTGTGAAGTTTCTGATCTGATTCGCAATTCCTTCAGTTTGTTGCGCACCACGTCCACGTTCTGCTGGCCTTCACGAGCACCCGTAATTTGCTCTTTGATTGCCAATTGCTAATGAAAAATGTGACTGAAGATACACACATGGGCACTGAAATGCACCGACTCAACAAACCACAAACCTTGTTTTTCAATTCGTGCTCTCGCTTCTTGTTGTCATCCAGTTGACGCTTCCAAATCTGCAGTTGCTGCTTGGCACTGTCGTACTCGGCCTGAAACACAAAACCTTAAACTTTCGAAATAATGTAAACCAAAGTGCACTGGGTATACGATTTAGCCTTGTAATGTAAACCAAACTAAAAAGGACGTGCTTCACCTGTTTCAGATCCAATTCCTGTTCGACCATACTGGGTGTGCGCTCCTCCCAATTTCCGTCGGCTTCACGTTTCAACTGCGCCATCTGATGTTTCAAATCGGCAATGTTAGTGCGACACGTATCGATACTGCTGGCGGGCACGGCCAGCTCTTGTAGTGTTGACTGCTTGGATTGCAATTCGTGTTGTTCTTTGTTGAGCTGCAAAAATAGCGCTATGAACCAAGCGTCGTGCTTCATTTTGAAAACTTTGCGCCCTACATGAAGTCGCAGCCAAGGCGCAACGTAACCTGCGCCCAAGCACTGACATCGTTGTAAATATGAAATTCACGCGCGAAACCTCAACCGCCGATGTAAATTTACAGAAACCGTATTCGCTAAAATCCACCGCGGAGCCAATGACTGGGCCAAACCTGAGTCAACTTGGCGCCTTCCCTGTCCATCTTCTTGGTGCACGACTTCAAGTCGGTGTCCAATGCGTCCAATTGAGTGCGCAACACCTTGGCCCGATCCACATCTGGTCGGACCGACAGCAACGACGTTCGTCGCTCTTCATATTCCTCCACTTTGGCCTTCAGTTGTCGTTCGGATTCGGGCACCTCCGCCAGCATGTTGTTGATCTGACATAAACCATTGGTAAACTTTCAAAGTATTCCCTGATTACCATATGCTTTGCCAACCAACCATCGTGGTGAGTTTCGTCGGCCCGGTCTTGTCCTGCCAACCGCGTTCACACAACGGACAGCACTTGGATTTAGTCAGCTTGTAGACAAACTTCTCGAGCAAGCCCGATCCACCGTGGACCATGCCGAGCTCTTTGCGCTGTGCGGCCAGCTCGTTCTCGATTTTGTTCAGCAACTCGTTCACGTCGTTACTTTTTGTGATCTGAATGTAAACGCTTAATAATCGATCAGATACGATCAATGAGCAGATAAATGTAATCAAACAAAACGTTCAGCGACCTGTTTCACGTTCTCATCGAGTTTGTCCAAGTCCACTGTTTTTGTGCGTACCTCCCGCTGCAACATATCGCGTCTGGATTCCAGCTGCGACTGCAGTTTCTGCTGCGTCTCAACTAGCTGCTGCATTTTGCGCACTTCCTGTTTCGCTGCGACCAGATGACAATCGACAGCCTTCCTGCAAAAATCAGAAGGAAATTTCAGAGATAGTATGTGAAAGATAAGTCCAAAAAGGATGAAACGCCTTCGCAACAATATTCATGTCACACTCACTGCACGTGATCATCTGGCAGACCGGTGCCACAAGCCTCCTTGTATCGTCGAGCGTACTGGCTTGTCAGATGTTCCAATTTCTCCTGCTCGCCTTCCAGCCGCTGTGCGACATCAGATCGACGGCGGGCAACATCCAATTTCTTGCTCAACGCGCGCAACTGCAATTTTCACACATCAGCGCATGAATGCAATCATGTACCGTATTGATGTTCGATATTGACATCAACGCACCAGCCGATCGGTTTCCGCCATTGATGTTTCCAGTCGATCAATCTTCTGCGCATCAAGCGTACCGTCGAAGTCGGCCTCGTGCTGCCGGATCTCCCGTTCAACGTCAGTCAGCGAACGTTCGAGAACGGGCAGACTGTAATGCAAATCTCAACTCCCTACTTTAACGAAGTCCACAGGTAACCGACAAATTAGCATCACTTTTGTTCGCTCTGTTGTATGTCATTGAGCGTTCGTTGCGCGTCATTCAATTCGCGTTGTGCCTCCCTGATCACTGTGCCATTCGTTTCAATTCGCTGATCCAGACGTGCCAGCTCAACATTCAACTGATTCAACTCAGTTTCGAGCTTGTACTCATCACTTCGGTTGGATTTCTGAAAAATTTACCTCCAGCCCAGAATATTTAAATTTTTCACGAGGAAAAATGAACTGACATGCTGATCATCATTTTCTCGTTGGATCACATCAAGCTTTCGCTTCATCGACTGCATCACATCATCGTAGCCACCAGCGCTCAGATCTGCTTTTATCATCGCCGTCAAATCTGGACAAAATATGTATGATGCACTGCAGCTTGTTGAATTTTTAAATCCAGTTGACAGCTGACCCAAACTAGAACAAAAAACTCACTTGCCAAACCCAAGTCATTTGCCAGCGATTGCATGTTCGAAGCTCGCTCAGTTAGGCGTTTGTGTTGCATCTGAAACATGTTGGTGAACTTATGCAATGAGTCATTTCTTTCAGTGACTTAAAATTTGTATTCCACACTGAACACGTCACACACAAAATAACAAACCACACCAACTTCTTCCAGTCCTTTCGCCTGTCCCAGCTTTTTGTTCGCCTGATTATAATTGATGTTCAGCGATCGGATAGATTCGGACAAGTTGGATTTCTTGTCGGAAAGCTGCAAACAAAGGTATCCAAAAGTATTCAGAATGCGAAAGGCTGACATTCACCAAGTCAAACCTGCCGCAGGTTTCGGTCGTGCGATTCGCCCTGATTGTTGAAGTCACGTCGCGCGCGTTCCACCTCCGTTTCTGTGTCGTACACTTTGCAGCCATCAAGCGCTCGTTCCAAGTCACTGATCTTCTCGCTCGTCATGTCACGCGCCGTTGTCTTCGCTTCTGAAATTTCGTCGACAGACACAGGAAATCGTTATTTTTCCACAGTCAAGACAAATGAGGCATCGGCTCGTACCCAAACTCTTCACTCGATGTTGATCTTCACCAATTCGTTTGTGAATTTTGTCAAGTTCGGTTCTCGCTGGCTTCATTTCCGTGTTGCACCTATCGATTTCGGAATTCAGACGTACCAGTTCTTTCTCTTTTGTCTCTTTCGTGGTCTCGTACTGGAATTGTAGAATGAACATGTATCAGCTCACCAAACCAAGCGAAACAAAATGACCAAACAACCTCAAGCTTAATTTGCTTCATGTTTCGGAACAGTGTCACGTCCTTATCAACCGAATTTGCTTTGCTGTCCTGAAAACACGATGGCGTTTTTTCTGTCAACAATTTTACAAATCTGTTGATAGATAAATTGCTTACAAGAGCTTTCCCCTGTTCAGCCAGCAATTTCAGTGCCTTTGTGTACTTGTCGGCAGCAAATATCAGATCGAAAGTCTCTTTGACCTTTTTGCCGTCGCCCATCGGCCTTGAAAAACCACATAGAATGTAAAATTTGACAGCAAACACAAATTTGAAAGAAAGCAAATTGAAGTCAAATGGTTGAATTTGCATCAGGCCCAATGGTGCGTTGTTCATTTGGTTACGTATCTTGGTTGCCATGATGTGTGTGATTGTGATTTTTGCTAAAATGAAAGAAAACCTATGCCCAACAAACCACTCGCTATTTTCTTGATGACAGAAAATCACATTGTTGAGAACAGCACGCGATACACCGAGCAAGTTTGACATTTCCGCATTCAGATCCGCCTGCTTGCACGTCAGGGAGCTCTTGTTTTGTTGCGTTTGAGGATCGATCTCACACAGCAAGCTTTCATCGGTTTTCAGCGTCACTTTCGCTGTCTGATGGGAAAAAGCGTAAAATTATTTCACGTCGGTTTGACATCTGTGGGTGCAATGAATGGTCTGGCCACATGTACTATCAGATACGATTTAGCCTTGTGGGCACGCACTGCATTAGATCTGTGGATGCGGCCCGTAATCCACAAGACAGCACCCAATGAATCTATCAACTGTTGGGGGAGTGTTGGGATTTTCGGAGAAAAACTGTGAATCTTTGCCAATGTTTAGCTAAAAACACGTGCGGAACAACGGTTTTTTGGAGCCCTTTTGGTTTTTAGGAGCCCTCTTGATTCACCAAGATCCAAGTTATTACACACCCAAATATGTAGAAGCCCACCATCTTGTTTGCCTTGGATACATACTGTAGATGAGGCTGTTACCACACTGGTTATACGCCATGCACGCATAACTTTGCTTGTTAACCGGCGTGCCAAATAGCACTCACTCTGCTGCTATAGGTCGCTTGACATCGACGTTCAACACTTCTCAATTTTCCCTTACTGTCAGTGAATTTCAACTTTACGGATGCATCGGTCCTTGGCTTGGACGAAACCTGAAAAAACGAAATGCTCAAGGTTAACAGAATTAGCTTAGAAGCTGGTGTTAGTTTGCACAGACAAGGTTAATGATTCCATTCCATGCCAAAGCAGAATCAAATTAACGCTGATCCTCATCCAAAACACCTGGATAGCCAAAGATGGGTGTCGTTTTGCACGGAAAGAAAACAATATCGAACTAACGTTTGGATTGTGAATGAACGACGACGATCCGTTGGGTGGCAGATCCCCGGTTGTCGCATATTTCAAACACTCGATAGTCGTCTGAAAAACAATCATGTAGCTAAGTAAACTATGTGTATCGTATTCCCTAAAGTAGGACGAGGGGCGCCAGTTATTCACACTGTCATTTTCAAAAAAATCATTTTCACCATTTACTCCATCATTTACCATTTCATCATTTACTCCCCGTTTTTTAGAAAACACCCAGTTTTGTCATAAACAGCATTATGTTTTACTCATATTACTTATCGACATTGCATCAGTAATACAATTTACAATTTATTAATTTCTTAAATATTTTTTTCTCTAAAAAGACAATTTTTTCTTTTAAAATTTATCATTTTTACTAAGTGAGTTTCACATGGCGATTGTGCTATTCGGCTGACGAGCGGGGGGCATAACGTCACGCCGATGGTCTCGAATACCCCGCGAAACCTAGGCGTAGACAGGACTCCAAATTAATTTTTTCAATAATTTGCTAAATACAACAGTCACACAATGCTCTCGCATCCCTTCACCAGTCGCCGAGAGCGTTCCAAATGGAGTTATTTTCGTTCGATCGATAGGGGGCACGTACTTTAGGGGGCTCTATTTGAGGGAACAGAACGCAAAAAGTATTTTCCATCGCAATAGACACCACCAGCGTAGTTCCTGGGGGGAGGGGGTGCCCCCTAGGGTTAGAGGTCGGGGGGATACCCGACAGCCGACACCTATACTTGCGGGCCGGGAAAAAAACCGTTTTTTCCGGAAAAAACCGGAAAAAAACGTTTTTTTCCGAGGCCCGGAAAAATACGTTTTTATTTTTCCGGAAATTTTTCCAAGTGGCAACTATTGAAAAAAAACGGTTTTTTTCCAAAAATTTCCGAAATATTTTCCAAGGTTGCGAGAGGATGTTGTCAAAAGCAATGTAAATCGGTACTAAACAATTCAAAATGAGCACTTTTTAATCTCCCAAGTACATTTTTAGCCTGTTTCAGGCCATTTCCCGACGAAGCTGAGCTGACACCCGACAGTTGCAAAAAACCCAACATCCGACTAGGGTTAGAGGTCGGGGGGGGGGGGGGTACCCGACACCCGACATCTGAAAAAAAGACCAAAATGCCACATTTTGCGTCTTTGGAAACATTTGGTTCGAAGAAAATTTTCTCTCAAAATTCTTCTCTCAGCAAAACTGATGTTTTGAACCGTAAGTGTCGGGTGTCGGGTCAAAAAAAACCGACACCCGACATCTGTGGGTACCCGACACCCGACACCTATACTTTTTTGGCACCCGACACCCGACATCTCTCTAACCCTACACCCGACATCTAGTTTTTGAAAAAACCCGACACCTGTTTTTGGAGCAAAAACGGGCAATTTTTTTGGGGGGGTACGCTATTTGCCCCTCGGGTGGTACACTATCCGCCTATCCAGTGTAGTTCCTGGGGAGGAGGGGGTCCGCCCTCGGGTACGTCTGTTCCCCCTCCATAGTACGCCTGCCCCACTGTTCCCCCTCCGGCTCCCCCCTCCCCCCAGGTGGGTACGTCTGTTCCCCCTCCGAAAAAAAGGGGGTACCGCCTGTTCCCCCTCCGGACCAGGAACTACACTGCCCCTATCTCCCCCTCCGCTCCGGGTACACTATCTTCCCCAATTTTTGCCAAAATGCCTCAGCATTTTTAGGCCTAAAATGGACATTTTGGGCTCAAAATGTGTGATTTTTGGGTCAATGTTCTCGAAAGTCGCCAAAATACCCTTTTTATGAAGAATTTTTTTCCAAAAACGGGCAAAAACAGGTCAAATTTTTTACCTCAAAAAGTGACTTTATTCTGAATTTGATTGTTACGCCCTTTCTCCCACAGGGAAGCAGTGGTGTAGGTACCCAGGCGGGGCGGCAACCTACTGTACCACCCAAAGTGCGGGGCGGCAACCTACCTACTGTACCAGCCGAGCTAGGGGGGGGGGGGTCGTACCACTGGGGGGGGGGGTCATCTGGAAACCGAAATTTTTTATGTCTAAATACTGAAGAAAATGTGGCCTAAAACACTAATTTCGCGCGCAGCGCGCGATTTTTCGCCTATTTGCAGACAAATATGCTAATTTTATGCAATTTTAAGCCAAAAATGAATGTTTTGGGTGAAAAGTTAGGTGGGGCGGCAACCTACCTACTGTACCAGGGGAGGGGCGGCAACCTACCTACTGTACCAGGCGAGGGGCGGCAACCTACCTACTGTACCTAGGGGGGGGACCCCCCCCCCCCAGCTACACCATTGCAGGGAGGTACACTAACCGCCAGTGTAGTTCTTGGGGGGAGGGGGGGACCCCCCTCGGGTACGTCTGTTCCCCCTCCGAGGTACGCCTGCCCCACTGTTCCCCCTCCGGGTACGTCTGCTCCCCCAATTTTTTCCTAAAATGGGCAAATTTAGGCCTTAAATAGGCATTTTTAGGCCAAAAATAGGTAAACTTTAAGTGAAACCTCCAAAAAACGCCAAAATACCCTTTTTATAGGGGATTTTTCGCAAAAGAAGGCAAAAATAGTCCAATTTTTCGACCTCAAAAAATGACTTTTTTCCGTCCCCCCCCCCAAATTGGGACTTCCCCCCCCAGGTAGGTACGTCTGTTCCCCCTCCGAAAATAGTGGAGGGTACGTCTGTTCCTTCTCCGGACCAGGAACTACACTGCTAACCGCTGCGCCGGACCAGGAACTATACACTGTGGCACGGCACGCAAGGTTCAGCATTCCAGCCCACAACACAAACGCTGCTGTTCTTGCCTCACATTCTTGTGATTTCCCATTCTTGGCCAGTGATGTGGTTGGGGGTTGGGGGGTATGGGGGGTATTACCTTACCCCCCAACTACTAGGTAGCTTTCTTGCTCCGAAACCCATGCCCCCCAAACTGGCTAGTTAGCTTTCTTGCTCCGGTCATCAAGTAAGAAAAGTGTTAATTTTAGTGCCAAAATGACCATTTTATGGGCCAAAATGGTCAAATTCGTTCATATTTTCTCACACGTGCACAAAAATACGCATTTTAAGGCTTATTTTAGCATAATTCAGACCAAATTTTATACCGCTGTTTTTGACTTCTGGACCAATACCCCCCAAATCGGGGTACCCGGCAAGTTAGCTAGCTTTCTTGTGCCGGACCCCTCCAGCTAGCTAGCTTTCTTGCTCGGACCAACTACATCACTGTTCTTAGCCCTCTTATCCTCACCGTCTTTCCAGACCCATTCTTGCCAGACACAATCGTAAGTGGGCGGCCAAAGTAAACAGCCTGCTGATCACGGTCGCCATCGCCAAAGCTCCGAATACCGCGGATCATCACCGCCTCGAATGAAGACATTCTGTTCCTGTTGGCGCTTTCCGGACCGATGAACAGTTTGCCTTTGTGTGTGACGTGTGGGCAGTGTTGGAGGTGGGGGGGTTTGGGGGGTAGCCCCCCCCAGTACAGTAGGTATCCCCCCCTCGCCTGGTACAGTAGGTATCCCCCCCGATGTTTGGCATGGTACAGTAGGTATCCCCCCCGATTTTCACCCCGGTACAGTAGGTATCCCCCCGATTTTGCCCCAAAAGTGCCAATTTTTGACCAAAATGGCCGAAATTAGTGCAAAATCAGTGGATTTTACCTCAAATTACCCGAAATTCGCGCGCTACGCGCGCAAATACTACGTTTTCACACGATTCCACACATAATAAACACATAAAAAATTTTCACCCCAAAACCTACCCCCCCCCACCCCCCCACACCCTCACTAGGTACATAACCCCCCCAGGCCATCGGCTCTGGTATAGTAGGTATCCCCCCTCTCCGAGCGCGGTACAGTAGGTATCCCCCCCTCCAGAGTACCTCAAACACTGCGTGTGGGTGTGAGTATTGTAACGTGGTACAGTGTGGTGGCAGGCCAATCGACCAAGATACCCTAGGGGGGAAGGTTTCGGAGACTCGGAGTTACTGAGATACCCCCAGAGGCTACCCGAGGGTACCCCTATGGTCCGTCAAAAGGCGGAAAAGGCCGTTTTTTGCCTGCAAGTTTACTGCAAAATTGGCCTAAGATGGACACTTTTTGACATTTTGGCCGAAAATTGACCTAAAATGACCATTTTTGGGTGTTTGCGGTCGAAAAACACCTATTTTTATATGAAACACCCCGTGAGTGGGTCCGTTCACCAAATTCTGGCTGAATTTCTGAAATGAAATAAAAAAATTTGAAAATTTCTTTGGCATTCCATCCAAAAACGGCTTGAGCTTTTCTCAACCGCAGTGCTTCCGTCGTATGTGGACACTTCTTGACGCACGGACAAGAATTCTTGTCTTTCTGGTCTTTCCTGTCTTTCTTGTCTTTCTTGTCCGTATAGTCAAGAAGTGGTCTTTACGCCCGGGCGGTAACGTACACTTCTTGACTACGCGGACAAGAAAGACAGAAATAATAATATACAGGCACGTAGTGTGCGTTACGCCTGGGCGTGAGGACCACTTCTTGACTACGTGGTGTGGGCGGACAGCAGGGTAGTACTTGGGGGGGAGTGGGGGGGGGTCCCCCCAAATTCATCTATCTATCGTCAACACTTTTTGATTTCATCTATCAATCGTCAACACTTATGGGCTAATCTATCTATCGTCAACACCCTGACCAAGTACTGCACTGGTGGACAGAAACACAATGTAAGTTATACGAATAAAAAAATTAGTCTGTAAAACCAAAACGTACATGTGGTTCCCAATTTGCAGATTAAGTACTCAAGGCGATATAATATAGGAACATCAAAATTTTGACAAAATCAAAATGTGACAAAAGTGATTAATTATTTGCACGAAACATCTCTCACACACAAGCACTAAAGTGATTCATTGAGAAGAGCTGAGTGTTTAGATTAGAACTGTTATCTCTCATAGTCAAGAAATGGTCTTTACGCCCAGCCGTACGTAACGCACACTTCTTGACGCTAAAACATAATTTCTGTGTCTTTCTTGTCCATGTTTTTATATGAAAACGAAGAAACATTTCTTGATGCATTTGATCACTGCGTGACGTGTCTGTCAGCTGGCTGACGTCACGTGCACCAAGAAATGTTTCTTCGGTTTCATATAAAAACGACTATTTTTCTGAATGTTTCGTGGCCAGAGCACGAGGTTCCCTTGATTTACAATAAAAATGCAGCTGGTCCAAAATATTTTTTGTTCCTGGTTGGGCCGATTCAATCGCTTCTATCTCGGCCGATGTAGATCCTATCGGCCTAATCGTGGTTGCGTTCTGATCGCACGCATCACGGCCACGGCCACAAGTTGAAAATATTGAGTCCGCTCCTTTAAGACAATTTTACAATGAAATTATGGTGATGAACTATGTGCGAAGCGCAAAATTTTTGAAAATTGTGCTCTAAAATGCGTGTTTTGGCTTGAACTTTTGACACACGTGGCCGGGCCGGCATCGGGCAGCGGCAACTCTGGGCAGGGCTTATTTTTCAAAATGGGCTGGTAGCAATAGCAAGAATTAGTAAAATTAAAAATTTAGCAGCCTTTCTCCCTCAAAAAGTGACTTTTTCCTGAATTTGGGTCTTCCCCCACCTTCCCCCCTCGGGGGTACACTATCTCCCCCTCCGAAAAAACAGGCGGTACCCCCTTTTTCGGAGGGGGAACAGACGTACCCACCTGGGGGGAAGGGGGGAGCAGTGTATGGCTGGGGGCAGTGTGAGGCCCTGCCCTGGGCAGTGTTGGAGGTGGGGGGGGGGGGGGTTTGGGGGGGGGGTCCCGTATTGTCGGAAATATGAACCCCCCCATTAATTGACCCCCCCAGTAATTGACCCTCCCCTAAATGGCTCGAAATCAAAAATAGAAGTCCCCCATTGGCCCCCCGACGGAGAATTAGTTATAATAATGCCCTTAAAAATGGCTTGTTTCAGGTATTTTCTACCTTTAACAGCGTCGATTATGCTTAAAAAGCTGTGTTCTGTTGTGTACGCAAGCTTAAACAACGTTTGACACAACAACACAGCCCTACCACACTAATCTGTGGTACGGTGAAGGTTGGGGGTGGGGTTCTCTAATCGGAGAGTCAATTAATAAAGGATTCTATTCTTGATTTCGAGCCATTCAGGATACAATCCAATGGGGGGTCAATTAATGGGGGGGTTCTGTCCCGACAATCTTCACCCCCCACCTCCAACACTGCCCAGGCAGGAACTACACTGCCCCCAGCCACAGCACTGCTCCCCCCCTTCCCCCCAGGTGGGTACGTTGCTGTTCCCCTCCGAAAAAGGGGTACCGCCTGTTTTTGGGAAAAAGGGGAAGATAGTGTCCCCCCGAGGGGGGAAAGAGGGGGAAGATCCAAATTCAGGAAAAAGTCACTTTTTGAAGGAGAAAGGCTGCTAAATTTTTAATTTTACTAAATTCTGCTATTGCTACCAGCCCATTTTTGAAAAAATAAGCCCTGCCCAGAGTTGCCGCTGCCCGATGCCGCCCGGCCACGTGTGTCAAAAGTTCAAGCCAACACGCATTTTTTAGAGCACAATTTCAAAAATTTTGCGCTTTGAACATAGTTCATCACTATAATTTCATTGTAAAATTGTCTTAAAGGAGCGAATCGGTTTTTCAACCGTGGCCGTGAGCGATGCGCGATAGAATGCCAACCTCGACGATTAGGCCGGATAGGATCTAATATAGCAATTGTAAAGAGCGATTGAATCGGCCCAACCAGGAACAAAAAATATTTTTGGACCAGCTGCATTTTTAGTTGTAGAATCAAGGGAACCTCGTGCTCTGGCCAGCGAAACATTCAGAAAAATAAGTCGTTTTTTATACCGAAACCAAAAAAACATTTTCTTGGTGCATGCGACGTCAGCCAGCTGGGCGGGATACTTCACGCAGTGATCAACTCACCAAGAAAATGTTTCTTCGTTTTCATATAAAAACATGGACAAGAAAGACACAGAAATTATGTTTTAGCGTCAAGAAGTGTGCGTTACTTACGGCTGGGCGTCAAGACCATTTCTTGACTATGAGAGATAACAGTTCTAATAGTCCCAAACACCCAAGCTATTTTCTCAAAATAGAATCACTTTAGTGCTTGTGTGTGAGAGATGTTTCGTGCAAATAATTAATCACTTTTTGTCACATTTTGATTTTGTCGAAATTTTGAATGTTCCTATATTATATCGCCTCGATGCAGTTTAAGTTAATCTGCAAATTGGGAAACCACACGTACGTTTTGGGTTTACAGACTAATTTTTTTATTCGATATAACTTACATTGTGTTTTGTCACCAGTGAGTACTTGGTCGGGGTGGTTTTGAGCACAATATAGATAGATTAGGCCCATAAGTGTTGACGATTGATAGATGAAATCAAAAACCTGTTTGACGATAGATAGATGAATTTGGGGGTACCCCCCCCCCCCCCCGCTCCCCCAAGTACTACCCTGCTGTCGCCAGCACCGCGTAGGTCAAATTGGTCCTCACGCCCGGCGTAAAGCGCACTACGTGCCTGTACATATTATTATTTCTGTCTTTCTTGTCCGCGTCGTCAAGAAGTGCTAGTTTTGCACCGGGCGTAAAGACCGCTCTTGACTATACGGACAGAGGACGAGAACAGGAAAGACCGGAAGACGAGTTCTTGTCGTGCGTCAAGAAGTGTCCACATACGACGGGAGCGCTGCGCGTTTGGTGGTGAGAAAAGCTCGAGCCTTTTGAATAGAATGCCCAAAGGAAATTTTCCGACTCTTTTTATTTCATTTCGGAATTCAGCCGGACGGAGCTCACTCACGGGTGTTTCACTGTGGAGAGTAGGTGTTTTCGACCGCGCAAACACGAGAAAATGGTCATTTTAGGTCGATTTTTGGCCAAAAGTGTCAAAAACCTGTCCATCTTCACCGACGAATTTTGCATTAAACCGCAGGAAAACGGCCTTTTCCCCCTTTTGAGACGGACCATAGGGGTACCCTCGGGATAGGCCTTTCTGGGGGTATCTCAGTAACTCCCGAGTCTCCCAAAACCTTTCCCCCTAGGTACTGGTGGGATCACACCTGCCACCACACTGTACACATTACAATACTTTCACACCCACACACAGACCTTTGAGGTACTCTGGAGGGATACTCACTGTACCACCTGGGCTGGGAGGGGTACACTATACCAGAGCCATTCACCCTGGGGGTATGTACACTAGTCATTTAGGTAGAGATTAGCTCTTAAGATAAAATTTTTATGTGTTTATTACATATATAAATAGTGTGAAAACGTAAGTTATTTACACACATAACACACAATTCATAATTTGAGGTAAAATCCACTGATTTTGCACTAATTTCACCATTTGGTCAAAATTGGCACTTAGCAAATAGGATACCTATCTACCAGGTAGAGGATAAGAGAACTACTGTACCATCCAAACATCAGGAAATATATATTTACAGCAAGGATCCTTTTGCTCTGACCCAAACCCCCACTCCAACACTGCCCAGCGTCACACAAAGGCAAATTGTTCCCATCAGTTCCCAGAAACAGCCAAGCAGAACGGAATGTCTTCATTCGAGGCAGTAATTAAAAATACACAGTCACTCAGAGCTTTGGCAATCACAGACCATAATACACAGGTGTTGGCACCACTCTAACATTGTATTCTAGTCACAATAATCTCTTGAAGCATAAGGATAAGGGCTAAGAAGCATGATATCATTGGTCCCGAGGCCGGGAGCTCAGCTAGCTGGAGGTCAGCACAAAAGCTAGTGACTACAGTACCAATTAAGACTATTGACCAAACCCAAAAACAGCGGTCTAAATTTTGGTCTAAATTATGCTAAAATAACCTTAAAATCGTATTTTGTAGCATAAAAATATAAACAATTTGACCATTCACCTAAATGGTCATTTGGCACTAAAATAGACACTTTTCTTACTTAGTAACAAAGCAAGGCTAATTGCACCCACTTGACCATTCTCGGAGCCAGGACTACCTAGGTCGTTGGGGGGTGACCTCCCCCCACCCCCCAACCCCAGACCACGTCGGGGCTGGCCGAGATGGGAAATCACAAGAATGTGAGGCAAGAACGGCCGGCGCTTGTTGTGAGCTGGAATGCTGAACCTTGCGTGCCGTGCCGGCCACGTGTATAGTTCGTGGTAGGCGCACATTTGGCCAGCTGTGGCTCCTCCTCCGAGAAGGAACAGACGTACCCTCCCCACTTATTTTCAGAGGGGAACAGACGTACCTACCTGGGGGGGGAAGTACCTCCCAATTTGGGGGACGGAAGTGATTTTTGAGGTCGAAAATTCGAACTATTTTGCCTTCTTGCGAAATACCCTATAAAAAGGATTTTTGGCGTTCTTGGACTTAGCTTAAAGTTTACCTATTTTTGGCCTAAAAAATTATTTAAGGCCTAAATTTGCCATTTAGAAAAAATTTGAACGGTAAGAGGGAACATCGGGCACCGTTCGGAGGGGAAACAGACGTACCGAGGGGCCTCCCGGTACACTGGCGGCTCGTGTACCTCCCTGCAATGGTGTACTGGGGTCCCGTAGGTACCAGTCAGTAGTCCCGCCTCACGGGTGTGTAGGTAGGTTGCCGCCCCTCTGGCATGCCATAGGCATCCCGCCCCGCCAAAACTTCGTTTGGCTTAAAATTACATAAAATTAGCATATTTGTCTGCAAATAGGCGAAAAATGCACGCTGCGCGCCGAAAATTAGTGTTTTAGGCCACATTTTCTTCGGTATTTAGACATAAAAAATTTCGGTTTCAGATGACCCCCCCCCCCCAAGTGCCCCCCCCCTAGCTCCGCTGGTACAGTAGGTAATCCCGCCCTCGCTACTTCGGTGGTACAGTTAGTTTGCCGCCCCGCCTGGTGCCTACACCACTGCTTTCCTGTGGGAGAAAGGGCGTAACAATACAAATTCAGAAATCGTCGTTTTTTTGAGGTTGAAAATTTTGAGCTGCTTTGCCGTTTGAAAAAAATTCTTCTGAGAAGGGTATTTTGGCAACACTTCCGAGACATTGACCCAAAAAATCACACATTTTGAGCCCAAAAATCTCCGGTTTAACTTAAAATGTTTAGGCGTAGGCCAAAAAGTCAGAATAGTGTACCCCGAGCGGAGGGGGACATGAGCGGGCAGTGTGGTTCCTCGTCCGGAGGGACTAGGCGGTACCCCCCTTTTTCGGAGGGGGACGGACGTACCCACCTGGGGAGGGGGAGCGGAGGGAACATCGGGGCGGGCGTACTATGGAGGGGGGACGGACGTACCCGAGGCGGCCCCCCCTCCCCAGGAACTACACTGATAAGCGGATGGTGTACAAGGGGAACACAGCGTACCCCCGAAATTCCCGTTTTTGCTCCAAAAACAGGTGTCAGGTGTCAGGTTCTTTCAAAAACTAGATGTAGGGTGTAGGGCTAGAGAGGAGATGTACGGTGTCGGGTGCCGAGAGCCTATAGGTGTGGGTGTGGGTACCCGCGGTGGGTCTGAGCTTTTGACCCGACACCCAACACTTTCAGTTCAAGCGTCTGTTTTGCTGAGAGAAGGAGTTTGAGGAAATTTTCTTTCGATTCCCAAATGTTTCCAAAGACACAAATGTGGCATTTTGGTCTTTTTTTCAGATGTCAGGTGTCCGGTCCCCCCCCCCCGACCTCTAACCCTAGTCAGATACTTGAGTTTTTGCAACTGTAAGATGTCAGCTAGGCTTGGTTCAAATAGGCCTGAAACAGGCTAAAAATGTACTTAAAAAATTAAAAATCTCATTTTGAATTGTTTTGGTACCGATTTACGATATTTGGGTATCTCGGACTGGAAATTTCGGAAATTTTGGAAAAAAAAACCGTTTTTTTCAATAGTTGCCACTTGGAAAAATTTCAGAAAATAAAAACGTATTTTTTTTTGGAGGGCCTCAAAAAAACGTTTTTTTCATTTCCGGAAAAAACGAGACTTTTTCCCGGCCCGCAACGTAGGTGTCCAGCTGTAGGTATCCCCCCAACCTCTGACCCTAGGGGGCACCCCCCTCCCCCAGGAACTACACTGGTGGGTCTCTATTCGATGGAAAATACTTTTTTGCGTTCTGTTCCCGAATGGAGCCCCGCTGAGCCGTACGTGCCCCCTATGTGGAACGAAAAATTGACTGGAACGCTCTCGGCGAATCATGAAGGAATGCGGGAGCGTTGTGTGGTGCGCGCGTCGGAAGTCACGTCGCGCGCGCGGTTCACCCCTCGTTTCTGTGTCGTACACTTTGCACCCGTCAAGCGCTCCGTTCCAAGTCGCCTAGATCTCTCGCTCCACTGTAGCGCGCCCCGTATTCTCACTTCTGAGATTTTCGTCGACAGACACAGGGAAATCGTTATTTTTGCCACGGTGCGGAGCAAATGAGGCATCCACTCGTACCCAAACTCTTCACACTCAAATGTGGGTCTCCGCCCAATTCGTTTGTGAATTTTGTCAGAGTCCGTTCTCGCTGGCTTAGGTTCGTGTACACTATCAATTTCGGGGAAAAATTCCAGAACGTATTCTTTCTCTTTTGTCTTTTTCGTGGTCTCGCTCCTACTGGAATTGTCAAATGAACATGTATCCTCCGCCGAACCAAAAGCGGAAACAAAATGACCAAACAACCTGCCGACTTAATTTGCTTCATGTTTCGGAACAGTGTCACGTCCTTATCGACCGAATTTGCTTTGCTGTCCTGAAAACACGATGGCGTTTTTTCTGTCAACAATTACCAATCTTGGTGGATAAATTGCTTACAAGAGCTTTCCTGTTCAGCCAGCAATTTCAGTGCCTTTGTGGCGA
>JASAMV010002857.1:0-13189 GCA_030248065.1 Rhynchonema sp. JSB1_4
GCACGCGCCGGGAATATGGTTCAATATCTACTGTTCGGCATCAAACAGCTCAGAACACACTTACGTTTATTCCAGTGCCTCATGAAACATCAACAAAGTGGTGCAAGCTAGTATCGTTCTTTTATGCCAGTCAGCCAGGGAACCATATTTCTTTTATGCCCCTTGGGGCATTTTTCTTTCTTGTTGAGACAATATCGGCCTAATCTGATACCCTGGTAACGCCCATGTGGCATGGCAACTTCATGTGGGCAAATCATGCAGCGGCCGTGGGACCCATTTCGTTCATCAGGTCACAATTCACTCAAAGAGTGGCAATAATGAGGTTGATTGTTGAATATTTTTTAAAACAATTTTGGTCCCCGATTTGTCTTCGATCGCTGCACAAACGTGTATAGTTCCTCGCAGTGACAGAAAATGGTCGGTCCCCGATTATTATGTCTGACTGTGCGTTTTCATAATTCACTGGAATAACATTTGTGATCTGCTGATCACGTACCCTGGGTTCGACGAGTCACTTCGGCCTCAGCTCCCGCCACAGCCAGTCTGACGGCAACGTTCTGCCGTCGCTCCGCAAGCAGTTTAGCAGTGGCTTCGAGCTCCGTCTGTTCACGCAACAAAGTCTCCTCTTCTTCAGTCAACTCCTCAATCTAAAAGATAATGGAAAAACGTACTTTTAATTTTAGTTTTTGTGGTACCCGGTCGTTGAGACACGGTTTCCCGACACTATTCATTCTCCGGTTTGCTCAGACACTTCCTAATGCGCAATGAAGCGTGTTTCGCTCACTGACTTTTTTGCTTTTTGGCTGACTGATTTTGTAATTCCACATTGTTGATTGAATCTGGCTTTTGTGGCGGAGATGATGACCCCAAACAATTCACTATAAAGAAGCTGTGCAAAATACACACCTCCATGTCATGGTCGATTGAATCCCCTTCCGCCTGCGAGTCATCCAACGCGGCCATCGGATTGCCTGCTTGTGCGGGCCCGGCTGCTTGCTGAACAAAGGTAAAATGCCATGGGGTGACAAAAAAAGTACGGAAACCCTTTTGCGAGACCAGAGCTTGGCCGCGGTTACAGGTTTCAGAGCCGTGTCGGGTATACCTCGTTCGAAAGCCCTAGTTTATTGTGTTGAAATTTGAATCTACGAGTTGGACTTGCATTATGGCCTAATCATCAAAATGGTCGATTTTTCTCATTCTTTCTCGCTTTATCCGATCTTTACACAATCAATTCACACAATCACGCACGACACCACTAGCACGCAAACAATACTTACAACAACGATCGACAAAAGACTGAGATGCATTTCGCGTCATATCCGGGCGTTCGTCCGGAAACCGAAATACGGAAAAATTTCCGGTTCCGTGCTCAACCTAAGTCCGCCCTTATCGATTGGGGTACGTCAATGATTTTGACAATGAACAACTTGTCACGTGACGGCGCACTGTTCAATTCGCGGTTCAAGTTTGAGTTCCTCGTCCAAATGCCGGACTGATCGCTGATTATCGCCTGTGACTCGAATATCATTGTCTGGCATTGACTGCCAACCATTTTTCGATTGATTTTTATACGCCTCCAGCTGATCCAACGTGTTTCTCATCTTCCAAATGGCACTTTTTGTGGGGATTTTCGAGCTGGGCAGCGTTTGCGGAACTCTCTTTGAGTACTGAGGACGGATTTTGTCTCGAGTTGTGATAAAAACACGAGTTGTGATAAAAATGAGTTATTGATAAAAACACGTTCTTCTGTTGTAAACTCGTAACCTTGCATCGGGTCCGGGATTTTGGATTTTTGGCTCCTTTTTGGACCGTTTTTACCTTTGACCTTAAAATCGGGCCGGGTCGGGCCGCCTTTAGGCTCGCGCCGGGTCGGCATTTTGGATTTTAAATCGAAGTTTTAATGAGTCGGGCCGGGCTGGGCCGAGGCTAACCGGCCCGATCCTACCTTGCATCAAGCCGCAATTTATATTTCCGGAAAAAGGGTTTTTTTGGGAAAAACCGTTTTTTCAAATAAATTACCAGTACTTTAGGAATTCAGAAGCCAATAACACCCATTTTTACACATTTTTTGTCTTGCCTATTGTTCGCTGTGTCTCGCATGTGTGTTTCAGGCACGAAACACGTTGGTTTTCAAATGCTTTAGACATTTCAGACCCATTTTATAACACAGGTTCGAACCCTCAAGAAAAGTTTTCGCCATTTTAGACCAAAAAAACACATTTTCTCGGAAAAATAAATTACCGGTAATTTTGTCGGGCAATTGATTTCCGAAAGTTACCGGGCTCGGACAAAAATTAAATTTTTTCCGGAAATAAAACGTTTTTTTCTCAGTTGGTCCCAAAACGATGCCGCAACAAACGACAAAGCACGAAATAATTGCCAGCTGCGCTCTCGAAATTGCCAGCTCCCAGTCTGTGGCTCGATGTTTCAACTGTGCTTCGTTTGTTAGCTTGTGCGAGCAGGCTAAAGTACTACAGACTTGCGTATACTCTGACAATACTTTTGGGAAAAACTTTTCAAACGCGTTGAATGATCCGAAAAAGCGCGTTCAACTGGCGCAGTCACGTGACCGCCATACCTAATACACGCATAATGCGCTTTACGGATCAGGCAGCGCGTTTGAGAAGTTTCCCCCAAGAATATTGTGACAATATACTGTATCTCATGCGCAGTTCATCTGTCAAAGCACAACTATCAATTCAAATGCTCACACAAAAAACAACTAGATCGCCTGGGCCGTCGAACTAATTGACAAACGAACAAACGAGCTACCACACACACACCCCCCCCCCACCCCCACACCCCACCCACCCCACATGTAGTATAGTCCAGCCACGAACTCATGAGACGACTTATTTTGAAGTTGACTTGAACGGATCCAATAATGTTCCGGTTCCACGTATTTCCGAAATGAAAGAAAGAGAAACGCATGTATTTTTGAAAACGCGCTCTCCACCTCGGTGCGTAAATTCCCTTCTGACTCCCAAAACAGTTGTGTGTTGAACGACGTTGCTGTTTGCGCAAGCACGCAACAATTTGAGGTCAGCCAGCTGGAACTTGTCGTCATGTCTCTCGGCCCAATCTCTTTCTTTTGTTTGCGAAAACCCGTGTAACCGGCGCATTTTTGAATCTGGCTAAGCAAGCTTCAAAAAGAGTGGTCTCTTGAGCACGTGGCTGGACTATACAGTATGTAGTGAAATGTTTCATTGACATGCTGGCAGCGCACACGTAAAGGCAAACTACACCAACATGAGCTCGATTTCGAAGGTGGTGTGTATTCAAAACGAATAGAAAGAGAAAATCATCATGCTCCATTTTGTATCCTTCAACGCGTAACATTCCCAAATCAGCAGCCACGTATGAATGTTTCACTATTCTGCCAGCTCCAAAATCGAGCTCGTGTTGGTGTGGTGTGCCCGAGCTCGATTTCGCAGCTGGCAGAATAGTGAAACATTCGGACGTGGCTGCTGATCTGGGAAATGTTACACGTTGAAGAATACGAAGTGGAGCATGATGATTTTCTCTTTCTATTCGTTTTGAATACACACCATCTTCGAAATCGGGCTCTTGTTGGTACAGTTTGCTTGGTAGAAAAATCAGCATCATGTGAAATCTCACCTCCTGAGCGTCGATCGCTGCGTGACCATCTACCTGCGCCTGAAACGTGCACAGAAAAGTGCATTTCAGTTGATTCTTCTGTCTGACGAAGAACTGACGTCAATGCGAACTTTGTGAGCAGTTACGTTTCACGCATGAGGCGTTGTGTGTTTTTGAAGCCACGTGTTCATCTGGTGCGTTCGAACTGACGATGACCTGGTGCACCGCCTATCGGAAAGAGCAGGCCCCGAAACGGACAATCAAAAACACCAGGCAGAATTCATAATTGTATAATTCATAATTGTCAGCGCGTGCAGACGAGTTACACAGTTAGCCAAACACAGTGCATCTCCCAATATGACCGTTCCAATGAATAATCCCAAACCACAAGGGTGGATGATGTTACAGAAAGACGCGCGTAACACTAGATACTATTGGTGATCTTGACCGTTTCATCTCACTTCAAAGTCTACAAAAGTTCGGAATGGAGTGCGTTGAAATCTAAGAAAGTTATGAAGCGAATGAATATTGTCGGTCATACTGAGTTGAATGAACATCACCTGATTACTATCGTCTTCGTCCTCAGATTCGGACAGCTCTGCAATCGGATCCAAAATGACCAAAATCTGAATATGAAAAGGCGCATTCATTTGTCAGTTCAATCTTATTGGTATATCGGATGCGCCTGGCCACGTGTCATTTTTGGATTTTCTGCATGATTTGCGGCCAATAGTTTTGTCGTCAGAGAACAATTCGTCAAATCAAGCAACAATACATGAGCCCCAAAAGAGCGCAAGAAATATTACATATGTGATTTGATGAAAAGATTTGACGCAGTGGTGATTTGACGACATTACTATAAGCCTCATTTTCAGAGGCTTACTGGATGGAGCCACGAAAATTTCGAGCAGCGTATACATAGGTATTGGTCGCACAATGACCATGCAAGAATCCATCCTAAAATTTTCCTGAACGGTGAAGCACGTCTCGCTACAGATGACAAGCGTTCTATTTATATTTTTTTCCAAAACATTTCTGCGGATATCAAGCTCACTGTGTTCAAGCAGCTTCACTGTAATATCGCCAGAAATGTTTTGGAAAAAATATGAATAGAACGCTTCCGATCTGCAGCGAGACGTGCCTTACCATTCAGGAAAATTTTTGGATGGATTCTTATACAGTCATTGTGCGACATGTATGTACTAGAAAGTGGCGGTAGGCTGACCGAAATCAAATTATGTACTGTAGCTCAAATTCGATTATCAATCTCCGAGTTCGAGATCGATATAATAATTAGAAGAACAAGGACAAGCAAATCATTATGTACACGCACCTCTTCCACTCCCGACTCGGCCTCCATTATTTGGTCCTGAAACTACGATACCACATTAAAATATTAAAAAACTAAAAAAAACATTTGTAAGAAAGAATATAGTGTGCATAAATTTTCAAGGCTAAGGTACCTCTTCATGTAAGTCTCCTTCATTGCGCTCGATTTCTTCCTGAAATTTATGATAAAGCGGTTTTTGCTGCGAAAAAGGTTGCATTTTCAACATAAAACAAAAAAACACACATTTGACTGCGTTATTCAGATGTAAACATAGGAAATTGAGGGTGTACTTCATGTACATGTCGAAGCACAGCTTGACGGACGGTAGGCCTCATTGGATAACAGAACTGTTTGATATGATAAATTTTGGAAAAGGGAAGCGCGGCTACCTATCCGTCATAATGACTGACCAGTATTTCATTCTCCAACTGGTCCGTATCAACAACCTCATGCACACTGTCCTGTGACGAATTGGCACTACTGTTCGCGCTCAGCGTACGATCACTTGTGTGGATTGAGGGCGTGGATGGCTGCAACAAAACGCTTTTTGCACATAAATAAACTTCTAAAGTAGACCAAGGACCAAGTGGACCTAGGGCGGAGCCAGGGGGCGGCCACAGGGGCCATGTCCACCCTTTGGTTCATTTGGCCCCTGAAGGGGGGCACCGTTTCGGAAGGAAGAAGGAAAAAGGACCCCTAAATCGCAGCATTTTCACTCTCATACACTTCAGAAGTCCAAAAATTGAGCGCTTCATGCGTCAGATACAGCAGTTTTCTGTGAAATTTGGTTTTCGCGCGCGTCAACGATGCCAAAATTTCGCGCGCGTCGCGCGCATTGTCACATTTTATATAATGTTTGGTGTAAAGGCACGGAATTCTGAACAAGCACTGGATAAAAATGACTTTTTGGATTTGGCTCCTCCCTTGGGCAAAAGCTGGATCCGCCACTGAAGTGGACTGACACATCCGACAGCCAAATTTCCTGACAATAGGCACCAATTTTGCATCTTATCAGATGGACATGCATTCCACGCTCTGCACCAGAAAGTGAGGGAGCGTGAAATATACTGTACATAAAGTTCTGATTGCACGCGGCCCCTGAGTTTTTGATAATGCTTGTTGCCAGGAAAGTGTGAATTCAATACATTTCATAGTACCGGCGTAAAAGATGTGTTTGGAATCACTTGCGCCGCTTGAAACGCATGGAAATCAGTAATTCTTTTTAGAATGGCCAGTGGTCGAAACATCATGCTATTGGTCGCGCAATGACAATTGTAAGAATTTATCAAATCAATCCTGATTTTCACGTTCAGTTGCTCTAAACAACTGTTCTATTTGTGATTCTCACACAACATTTTCACCTGAAAGTAATCTAGCAGAGTCTGAAACATTCCATTGGTTGCATGTTTTTTGTGCAATCGCCGAACGCAACGTCACGCACGGCCCAGTCACTTTTCCGCTTCACGATTTAGGAAAAAACTAGACGGGACCCGTGCCTACGGCCCGGCTACAGCGCCGCGCCCGTGCCGTGCCCCCCCGAAGACCCGTTAGCATACCCAAAGCTACCCGTGAAAATTGACCCGTCCGCCCTCCGAGGGAGGGGGCCACACAGATATACATACATAGATTTTGGTAGTATAGATTTGACCAATTCTTATAAAGTCATTGTGCGACCAATACCCAACCCCGATCACCAAAGTTTGATTACTGTCTTCCAATGTTTGTATGCCGATACAGGATGAGCCAACAGAATGCTCTAATTAATCACGCATAAATTATCGCTCACAGCAATTTCATCCGAATTCACGTTTCTTCGGGAAACGTCAAACATTGCATCCGGCGCGGGGTTGGACTCGATCGACGATAAACTTCGGAGACTGCCATTGACGTCCAGTGGTGCGGCTGCTGCCTCGTGTCGCACAGGCGTTGAGGTGTGCTGTTGTTGACTGACACCTGCCGGTGCTGGTGCTGCTTGCTGCTCCTGCAAGAATACGCGTACATATACTCGGCAAAACGAAACTTTTCAACCGCGTTGCCTGATCCAAGTCATCATACGTGCACTAGTACAGTACGTACCGCTGAGCCAGGCGCACGCGTCACGCGCCACGGACAGGCAACCCGAAACCCCCCAAACTGGATGATGCCCGCTAATTTATTGTTTGGTCGTCAACTTTAGTCGTCTAAGTCAGAGCAGCCGTGAGTGAGGCCGAGAGATATATAAAGGCAATCTACGTCAACACGAGCCCGATTTCGAAGGTGGTGTGTATTCAAAACGAATAGAAAGAGAAAATCATCATTTTCCACTTCGTATTCTTCAACGTGTAATATTTCCGAAATCAGCACCCACGTCAGAATGTTTTCACCATTCTGCCAGCTGCGAAATCGACTTCATGTTGGCGTAGTTTGCCTTTACTTATACAATACGTATACGTGGCGTTTAAGACAGAGTTGACGACCAGAGTTGACCATGCGAATATAAGCCACAATTATTCTCGAACCAAGTACTTTCAAGCCATTATGAAAAAAATCAACCAGCCTAATTTTTTTACAGAAAAAATGAAACATCACCAATCGACCAGTGCAGTGGTGCTGATAAGTTTGAACCGGTTTGAATCAAAGGAAAAAACCGGAAAGTTCTTTTTTGTGCAAACTTACCACGAATCTGGCACTGAAGAACAACGTACGACCGCGGAGCCATCTCAGCATGTCACCGCCGTGTTGCATGAACCATATGGCAGCTATGTCGGTCGACTCAAAACAAATGTCGGCGCGTTTGTTGTTCTGTCGTAGACGAACGCGATCACGGCGTACGCCGAGATGGTCGGCCAAATCAGTCTCGGTCACATCTGAAACATTATATGAAATTGATTGTTCGTGGTCGCAAACGTATACAGTGGGAGCACGAGCTTGAAAAGTAACCGTGAATGTGTTTCATCAGCATATGCCCGACCAGCTCAGCCCTTAACCAAGGTCAAAGGCTAAGCCTGAAAAGTGCAAGCCTATGAGCCTAACCACATGCCTTACGCCAAGCCTAACTCTCGGGCCCGCATACCTTCCATTAAAGACGTGAGGGTGACTTTCAAATGTTGCTCAAAAATGTCACACTTCAAATCGGTGCTGTCTTTACCTCACTTGACTTCTTGCACTTACAGATGGCACTAATACCGGCCCAGCGTAAAAGTATTCGCTTTCGCCGTGTGTTACTCGTATACAAATATACCATGACATTGTCTTGTTTCAGTTAAGGCCACTTTATACTTTGTCTCGTTGCGATACACGCAACATTTTCTGACGCGCTGATTGGCTGTTGGTCGCGCATGAGCCAATCATAACGCGCACGAAAATGTTGCGTGTATCGCAACGAGACAAAGTATAAAGTGACCTTTACTCGAGAATAACAAAAGAGAAAAAGAGAGAGCATGGAATCGACATTCAGCCTTCGGAATGATGTTGTGGCAATATCGAAAGATCAATGCAAGACCTCCTGTTACACCCAGTATGATACAATTGTTGTCAATCAACATTATTTGATGCACTCACGAGGGTTCGGACATAAAAGTTTCGGGGACATCGATTATGGTTAAACTGGTCTAAATTCTTGGCGACTGACAATAATTATGCTGTTGCTGCGGCCGCTGCGCTTTTTTATTAAGCTTGTATTTTGAACGTTAGGCTTAGGGTTGGGATTAGGCTTAGGCCTAAGCCCCCGCCAATTGCACATCTCTTAGATTGGCCGCTGTTTCGTCCGCCACGAATTTTTTAAAAATGACCAGCAGCCAGACTCACGCGCACAGCCGTATGCTGCTTTTCAATATTGATTCTTTTAAAAACTTTAAGATGAGACAATAAAAACTGCTCACCAAATGTGCCATCATCATTGCGGAGCTGAAATCCAGTAATTGTTAGCTGATTCCACGTCGGTGTCGCCACGACTGCATTGTACATGCTCTCGAAATCGACTTCAAACGACAGGTTCGACGTTGAGAACAGCTGCAAAACACCAACCCCTCTTTATATACTGACACTCTTTATGGTGGCACCCTCTATTTTACAACGCCATTTTCGTCCCCCGATCTGCTGTTAATCTCGTACTGTATGATGGAAATTCTTAAAAGTGACAATTTGAAATGGCCGGTGGGGATTACGTCAAAGACGGAAGAGTACAACAATCATTTACGACTGTGGCTCGAGAAAAATGGCCGTGGCACAACATAAAGTGGCGGGTGTTCTGTATTCATGTGATCGTGCATTATACGACGTGCGCATGACTAATTTTCATTTGAGCACCGTTTGCATTACCGACTGAATAACTTCTGCCCAAGACCACGATTACCAAGATTAATTTCTATCACGTAAACGTGGCCGAATTCTAACACGTCCAGTGATGCCGACATTAACAGCCTTCTAGGGATGCCTTGCAAGATCAGGGTGGTCAAAAAACCGGTTTTAGTCATCCGGTTCTTATTTGTCTCAAAACTGCCCGTCTATGTCAGACACCCTGTTTCGGCAAGGTGGCTGACATAGAGTCATATAGCGAGAGTTCGTGTGCACGCAACGACCACCAACCGAGATCTGGGAATCATTCAGTCTGGCCAGTGCACTGGCCTGGTCGTGTGGCTGAGCGTGACCTGCCATCATATTGCGTTGTTGTTGTTGAGGCCGGGGTATCGGTGCGTGGCTGGTGGGTGGCCAGAGAAACAACGAAGTGAGCAATTGTTGTGGATTATTGGGTGGCAGCACTGCGCCTGAGATTTTGCTGAAGGAAAGGCATACAAGGTGTAGCGGGATTTATGTTTCATTCTACGGGTGGCATTTTCGAAACGGTGTAAAGCGCAGTTGGGTGTAAAGGTCGGTGTAAGCTCGGTCGAAAGCTCGGTCGGTGTCAGCTCGGTGTAAACATGAAACATTCCACGTTAGCAGTAGGCAATGTTTCATGTTTACACCGAGCTGACACCGACCGAGCTTTCGATTGAGCTTACACCGACCTTTACACCCAACTCACCTTTACACCGTTTCGAAAGTATCACCCTACGAGGCACCCAACTTTCTGTGACAACCACCACCACAGCAAAGCGATAATATGAAACAAACAAACAACTCGACCAGTTACACATAACACAGTAATACCGAGCAGAGCATAACATTAGCAGTATGGCTTGCTTTCGGGCCCACCACCAGTTACGTGCAGATGGCTGACTGGCTGATGTTTTAAGGGCGCCCTTAGTCATAGTGGAAAATGGAAATGGAAATGCAAAAAATATTCTATGTCCAAGTTTTCCATTTCCATTTCCATTATGACTAAGGGCATACTGGAAAATTGAAAATGGAAATGAAACAAAACATTTTCTGTGTGAAATCTGACCAATCAGCTGCCGAGAATTGAGTGGAACAGAAAATGTTTTTGTCACATGTCAAAACATGGCTGCTACAGGAAATGTTTTATTTCATTTCCATTTTCCATTTTCCAGTATGCCCTTAGTCATATTGGAAAATGGAAATGGAAAACTTGAACATATGTAGATTATTTTTTGTATTTCCATTTCCATTTTCCACTATGACTAAGGGCGCCCTAAGCAATTTCTGTCCAACAAAAAGCGCATACCCGACACACAGATTCAGACCGAAAACTATTCCGCGACATTTCAGTCCTGGAAGTTCATGTTCGACCTTGTGCCCCGGGCAGCGTTGGATTAAAAAAAAGTAAAAACTTTTCTGTAAAAAAAACTTTTTTTAAAAGTAGGCCACTTGTTTTATTTTAAACTTTTAAAAAAGTAAGTCCACTTTTTTTTATTATTTTTTCACTTTTTTCGTTATTTTCTGACTTTTTTTAAGATAAAAAGGCATATTTTCAAGTGTTTTATTGCCCATGATGGTGTAAGTCTTTATCTCTCTTCAAATTTATCCCCAAATTCACAAACAGAAGGTTGGTCTTCCCTTTGTCACATACAGTATGTATACCCACATTACACACACATTACCTTCGAATTTCTCAAAGTCATGACCAAAAGGGATTAGATCGCAGGTGATTACGTAAACATGCAAGTCAGTGGAAAAGTTCGCTTTAAGTGTCCCTCAAAACATACCTTACTAACATGATTTCAGAAATTTCATTCTTCAAGAAACCAATTTTTTGGGGGTCCGGAATAAAAAAGGTGATTTTTAAAAATTTTTTAAAAAGTTTTAAAAAAAGTTCGATAATAAAATTTTTTTCATCAAACCCTGGCCCCGGGGCTGAACCGTCACACAATAACCGAAAATGTATCGGGTTTGCATTCCTGGTTTGGATGAGGTTGAATTATTGTCTGGCCCTAAAGTCATGGGACGAAGGCTGGTTTCACAATAAGTGTGGGGCCCGCGGCTGCAGTTGTGGATACGTAAGATACCGATCAGTTACCAAATGCTCTCTTTGACAGTAAATTGGATAAATTGTTCATTTTTTCTCCCAAATACAGTGCACTGTAAGCCTGAATCAAGGTGATCATGAATCAAAACTGGCCTGGCACCTGAAAGCGGAGTGCCCTAACGAACGAAGCAAGAACAAAGATGAAACGCACAACACACATGCACCCATCAACGGTGCGTGCCATCGCAAGAGAATTAAAGGGCGAGGATTACGGTAGTCGAAATCACCGGAGTTTTCCACATGAAGCCACTACCCAAATAGGTATATACCTACAGTACAAGAGCAGTAAAGCTAATTCTCATGGGAAACACTATTGACAGAGACAGTTTTAAAGTCTGCTGAAACCATTACTGCACCACATAATAGTCACAATGGCTCCTTCATTCGAAAAAGGAAACCCTACATGCAAACTCTGGTACGGTAGCACACAAGGACAACAAAAATCGCTGGATTTTCGCTATTGCAGGGCTGTCAAGACCTCAATGATAAAAAAATCGCGCTCTTCGTGCATCATTATGTGCGAATTTTTTGATCGATTCCAGTGATCACGAGTGCAAAAGGCTTAATTTTATCAGACAAGAATGCTCCACCTATGTAGGTTGAACAGTTTTTTGCGCTAAAACAAGTTCAGCATTGAGTAAGGACAAGATGAAACTGAGTTGTTGAATTGAAAATTTAACAAGCAACAGGTGAAAACGAGTTTCCGGTCACCCAAGTGTGAGATGATGTAATGTGGATTGTTTGTTTGTGCATGTTGAAGAGCGCAGAAGTTCAGCACAGCGGCACCACAAAGTGGGTAGGAAACAACCACACTTGACTATATATACCCAGTGTGTTTTTACTGCATGGGGTCAAAAGAGTGTAACACTGTGCTGCTCACATTGTTGTTTTATGTCGTCACACAGTTTGGTAAATTTGCACGGGCATTATGCAGAAGTGGACAGGTCACAGGTGCACAACGCATAATTCGGTGCATTGTTATGAGTCTTTGAGCCCAACAATTCACGACGAAAGAAATCTGAACAAAGCACACGCACACGCAACACGTATTGGGGCGAGGATCAAACAACAGCCTGGATAAAAATAATGTCACTTCTCACCACAGGGGTGCAAGACAGTCAACATAAAACACAGCCCATTTGTACGCCTTTCTCATTTGTCTCTCTTTTGTTCTCGCGTTGTCCACTTGCGGCCCGTCGTTATCAGATACAAATGTAATGCGCTCTCTGTTTGTGGCGATGGGATCAAACCAGCGAGCATGCGTGTTCTTTGGTCGATTTTCTCCTGAAACCTATCATTACTATGGTATTCTGATTTTATTATCAATTATAAATTTTTATACAGGTCCGGTTTTCCGATTAGTCTTTGATTTCTAATCATTTTCAGAAAAACATATTGCGTCGTTAGAAGAAGAACCTTTTATTTCTGGGCAGATTATGTATGACTGCCACTGTCAAATAAGGTGCATCCGTATAATGTGTGAAACATCACTTTCCTACCTTGACATTCAGGCAAAGTCGATCCGTGTCGGTGTGGGCAGACCAATTTACGGTGGACGATCATGGCCGTCATGTCATTTTGGATTGACCGAGCCTGATCCAGCAAGGGAAACGTGTGCAGAGTCAACCACCACATCGTTGACGGACAATATGACAGGTAATGTGCTGACTATTTATTATGACGTTTGAGAATTCGTGTGCACAGCTCTTAAACCGGTTGGTGGCGATTAGGTTTTCTAAGGCGACATCGGCACGGACATGTACTGAAACATCATCTTTTTTATCCAGTTCTTGTACTCGGCACCAATAATGCCATGTATCAGCCACAGCAAATTTTGCAAAGTTGGTTCTTGCAATTAG
>JASAMV010002858.1:0-17060 GCA_030248065.1 Rhynchonema sp. JSB1_4
TCTGGGAACAATCTATCTATCGTCAACACATTTCGACCCCAAAATGGGTATTTTTGCCTCAAAATGGCTCAACATCGGTATTTTTTGTCCCAAATAGGCAAAAAATCGCGCGCTTAGTACATCTAAGTACTTTTGCATTAATATTTACCCATTATTACCTACTTAGTACACTATACTATACCTTGATTTTTGGCGACCCCCCCCCCTCCACCATCTATCTATCGTCAACAAGTTTGGGTCGACCCCCCCCCCAGATTTCGGACTTGGGTCATCTATCTATCGTCAACACATTTCGGGTCCCAATCTATCTATCGTCAACACCCTCCTGACCAAGTACTACACTGCCAATACCAATACCCAATACCAGATCAATACTACTGAAGTGCCTGGTATTGGGTTTGGTATTGGGTTGGTATTGGTATTGAGTATTGGGTATTGGGTTGGTATTGGTATTGGTGGGTATTGGGTGTTGGTCTTAGTATTGGTTTGGTATTGGGTTTTTGGTCTGGTATTGGGTTGGTATTGGGTTTGGTATTGGTTTGGTATTGGGTTTTGAGTCAGGTATTGGGTTTGGTATTGGTTTGGTATTGGGTTTTTCTGGATTAGTATTGGGTATTGGTTTTGACCCAATACCTGGGCAAACCCAATACCAATACCCAATACCAATACCAGGCCAGCTTCAATACCAATACCCAATACCCAATACCAGAATTAGACCCAATACCAATACCAAACACTGGTATTGGTATTGGTATTGGGTGGTATTGGTATTGGGTATTGTGCCCACCCATACGTAGAACACGGCTTGACGTCAGCCCGACGGATTGAGAGAAACTACCGATGAGATAGAAACCGCTGGGTACGAACTGAACTTCAGTGAAGAAGGCTTTATTTGACGGTTAGCCTTAGCGGTGACAACTTCTGGGGATTGAGCACCCCCAAAAACACTACGATACTGATCCACACAAAAGTGGACAAAACACAACACACCCCCTGAATGCAAACCCGCCGCTGATTATATTGAGAGAATAAGAAGAGAAAAAGAAAGGTGAGGATAAACTAGGCTAAGCGGCGTTTGAATTTAAAAACAACCAATAGAAACGCACAAAATAACTGCTGGTCTAAAACCGGTAAATAGTGGTGAAGTGACTATGGGATGCGCTAGGTGGGATGGCATCACATGCGTTTGTTGATGTTGTTTATTGTTGATGATGGACCAGTCAACACAATCCATCAACCAATCATCGTGCCAGATTTCAAAAACGGTAGAGAATTAGGAAATGTGTTGCTGTAAAGGCAGTCTACGGGAGGTTGTCACTCAGCCCCCGAATACCGTAACCCACCGTAATTTTGATCTGCAAGGACCTGTCGAGACCATTTTGTTTTTTATCTATGTTTTGCGTGTTAGCGCCAACACCAACAAACGTTTCGAAGTTTTGGTGATCGACGCGCACGATGACAATTTCCAGCTTGCTACCACTAATACACGTGTAGATAAGCAGCGATCAGCATGGGTCTCGCAACGATCTCGCTTGCGGTGGGTTACGGTATTCGGGGGCTGAGTGACAACCTCCCGTAGACTGCCTTTACCTGACCCCCCGACGTTTGACAACAACCCCCCGGTTTCCAAGTTGTATGTGGTGTGGTTCGCTGCTTCGATACTCGGGACCCAGTTCCCAAGAGAGGGGCAATTGAGGTTTTCTTTTCAGGCTTAGGCTTAGGCTTAGGCTTAGGCTTAGGCCCCAGCCACCCCTAGTAATACATTGCGTGTAGGCCTAAGCCTAAGCCTAACAACAATGGTTAGGCTTAAAGAAAGCCTAAGCCTGAAATCAATAACTGAATATCGTTCCTTAACCACAGGGTCCCGAGTATCGAAGGAGTGCCCTCAATTTTTGCCTAAAATAGGCATGTTTCGGCCTAAAATGGGCATATTTAGACCTAAAATGGGTGATTTTCAGGTCAATGATGTCAAAAGTCGCCAAAATACCCTTTTTATGAAGAATTTTTTCCAAAAAGGGCAAAAAATCGGTCAAATTTTCTACCTCAAAAAGTGACTTTTTCCTGAATTTGGGTCTTCCCCCCAGGGAGATACACTAACCGCCGCACGGAAAAAAGGGGTAGGTACACTAACCGCCGCTCATATGACTACACACGTACATGTGACTGGGTGGGCATTTATTTATCCATGCCCCAGACCCGAAAGGAGTGATTCTATTTTGTATTCACTCTAATTTCACACTATGTGCAGCTTATTTGCATTGGTCGTGTATTGGTCGCACAATGACTATATGAGAATCCATTCGTCTATTTTTCCTGCATCGTCAAGGAGAGTTTCTGGCGATTTTTTCAAATTGAATCAGGTTTTCACAAGGAGTTATTTTCTCTTTCTTTTCCCGCTTTATTTATCGGGAGTGATCAACGTGTGTGTGTGTGTGTGTGTGTGTGTATCGATTTCACATATAAAGCGTGTAATACGTGGCTACAGTAACCCGAGCCCGAACCATTTCGGTTGCGTAGAATTCAGGGTGAAACTTCTGCACACGTGTGTTTCTCATTCTTCTCACTGATAAGAATGCAAAGTGCTTGTCAAAACCTGGTTCAATTTGAAAATATATGCCAAATATCCGCCTTGCAATGCAGGAAAATTAGGGGGATGGATTCTCATATGGTCATTGTGCGACCAATACCTGGAGCCAGTTTCTATTCGGTGTAGAAATTCTACCCGGGGTAGAATTGCAAATTGGTGTAGAATTTCTACCCCTTCCCATGATGAACGGTGCTAAATCTAACTTGTTGAGTTTCTATTTTTTGTCAGGCTTGACAAATTGATCCAAAATTTGCTCAAAAGTGTAAATTATTTGTGCCCATTGACCTTCCATGGTAGAAAAATTTACCCTTGATTCGCGTTCATTACGCGCAGTTTTATATAATTAGCCACAAGCTAAAACATCAATATCGACAAGCTGGATAAACTTCGTTGCGTTCCGAAAATACGCGTGTGTTCGCTGCGCTGCCTGTAACACGTGCAGTTGACTGCGTGTGCAATGGATTTTGGAATATGAGTGTTTCGCAAACGCGCTGCGCTAAGAAGTGCTCTCTTTTGTTTTCGAGGCATGAAGAAACAAAACGAACCATTTTGTCTTCGAGAAGTCGGCGTATTTTGTATTGGTCGCACAATGACTATATAAGAATTCATCAAATCAATCGTGATTTTCACGTTCAGTCACTCTTAACCACTGTGCTATTTGTGATTCTCACAAAACATTTTCAGCTGAAAATAATCTAGCAGATCAACCACGCTGCCGCAGGTCTGAAACATTCTCTTCACTACATGCTTTGTGTGCGATCACGCAACGCAACGTCATTGCCCCGTCACTTTCCCTCTTTACGATTCAGGAAAAAAATTGACCAATTCTTATAAAGTCATTGTGCGACCAATACCATTATGGACAGGAGACGATTTTTGAATTCTACACCAGCTAATAGAAACTCAATTTCTACCCCAACTTACAACACAGGAAATTCTACCCGGGGTAGAATTCTACACCGAATAGAAACTGGCTCCAGGACGTCATAATTTCACCCAAAATTCCCATCCCGAATAACAGAAAGCCATACCATCACACCCGCACCACCTGGGGAAAGGTACGGGTGTGTACCCAGGGTTGGATTAAAAAAAAAAAGTAAAAATTTTTTTGTAAAAAAAAAATTTTTTTTTTTTAAAAAAAAATGCTGGCACTTTTTTTATTTTTAAATTTTAAAAAGTAAGTCCACTTTTTTTTATTATTTTTCCCCCTTTTTTTCGTTATTTTCTCACTTTTTTAAGGTAAAAATGTATGTTTTCATGCGTTTTATTGCTCATCATTCTCAAAAAATCGCCTGCGGCGCTTATATTTCAGTTTAAAATGGCGTTGTAATGGACTCATACAGTTCCCAGACATCCCAACAATCGCTGCACGTATAATATAGGACACCCCATACCGTATACTGTGCAGTTATTGAGCTATCGACGTAAGCTATCAACAGACTCCACTTTGCTCGCCTATTTGCAGTTGTGTGGATTTGTCATTTGTTGCTTTTGTCACACAACATGAGTGTGGTGTAACTCTTTATCTCTTTTCAAATTTATCCCCAAATTCACAAACAGAAGGTTGGTCTTCCCTTTGTCATATATGCCCACAGAGTTACCTTCGGGCGGGTTCTCAAAGTTATGACCAAATGGGCTAGATCGCAGGTGATCGACATAAACATGCAAGTCAGTGGAGAAGTTCTCTTTAGTGTCCCTCAAAACATACCTAAGTAACATGATTTCAGAAATTTCATTTTTCTAGAAACCAATTTTTTGGGGGTCCGGAATAAAAAAAAGTGATTTTTAAAAAAAAAATTTTAAAAAGTTTTTTTTTTTTAAAAAAAAAAGTTCGGTAATTAAAAATTTTTTTAATCCAACCCTGTGTGTACCTGACTATGGTTGGTACTTATCGACCATTGGATAGCATGGTTTTCGTATCACCTGTGCTTTATATGCACTAATAACACATTATGTAACAAAAATATCCCTATTTTGTAGTTGAGCGCTCATTTTTTATCGTGTTGGGCAGATTTTGGCTGGAATAAAGAAAAATTTTTATTAACCACTGTCGCAAGGTGCAGAGTTGGTAAGGAAACAAAAAGTTTCAAAGGAAAGAAGGGGAGGAAAAAAGAAAAAATTAAGAAAAAAAGATCAATTGAGAAAAAATCATGGTGATTTATATTTTTGAAAAAAACGTTTTTTTCAAATAAATTACCAGTACTTAAGGAGTTCTGAAGTCAAAAGCACCCTTTTTGAGCAATTTTTGCTTTGCTTATGGTTTGCCAATTCCCGCCTGGGTGTTTCAGGCACGAAAAACGGTCGCTTTCAGCTGGTTTGGGTCTTTTTAAACCGATTTTGTAACATAGGTTCGAACCCTCAAGCAATTTTTTCGCCATGTCCAGTGGGCGAAAATTCTCGCCCGGCCCGGTTGAAAAAGTTGGTCTGCCCGGGCCGGTCGAGTTCGAGGGAGGGGAAGGGCTGTATTTTTTCTCTGGCCTAATTTGGCTGGCTGTGTATTTGGGGTCTTGGGGGCTCTAATTTTGGAGTCT
Organism: Rhynchonema sp. JSB1_4; assembly: GCA_030248065.1. NCBI lineage: Eukaryota > Metazoa > Nematoda > Chromadorea > Monhysterida > Xyalidae > Rhynchonema > Rhynchonema sp. JSB1_4. The sequence goes on from JASAMV010002858.1 coordinate 5,119, forward strand.
GTATCTTTGACTACCCAATATCTGAAAAAAGTTCCCAAAATACCAGTAAAATGAATTGTGTGAGGGTTTTACTTACTGGTCTCAGTCACAGTTGAATGTTTTCGGGTTTCAGTCTTCAACAAAAAGCGTTTTGTTGTCATATACTCAGCCACATTGGTTTGTTTTTCATCTGCCTGTGTTCCCGGGTTCGGCACCCAGCCCTTAACCCAGGCATCATATTGGTATGGCACCCTAATAGTTATTTTTTTCCAGCCACCGAAAAAGCTGCGCACGATAAATTACCGCTCAATTGAGCATACTGTATATAGCCTGCATACCATGGCTTCCACCCAAACATGGCATGCCAGAAATTTGTTTTTGCACTTTGGTCCACAGTTACCATACCATTAATTAATCATGAGCGCGCAGCAATGGTATGCCACTCCAATAATGACTCCATGCGATCTCAATTGTTCTTCTCCAAAGTATACCGAACATACCACTAGCTTACCATGTGGCTGATCCAGGGTTGTTTCAAAAAAAAAAGTGGTCAATTAAAAAAATTTTTTTTTAAAAAAAAAATTTTTTTTTTTGAAACTCAGATTTTGCTTTTTTTTTTAATAAAAAAAAAGTTGCCCAAAATGGGCTAAAATGTCCAAAAATGGCCTTTTTCGAGGCAAAAAATTGGCACTTTTTTTCTGTGGACAAGACAATTTTTCCAAAATCGCGCCTGCGGCACCCTGTGTTGTCCCCAAATCCGTACAGGGATGCGCGGGGCTGGTCTTTTATTGTAATGTGGCACCGGCAATATACTACTACATGCTACTACACATGTATATGTGCAGGTCTGGTGCAAAACCGGGCGCGCAAAGTCGATCTGACGCGCAAGATTTGGGCTGTAATCGATATTTTGATGGTCGTATATCAGATATACGGCATTAGATTCATTAAAATACGTTGTACGGCATGCTACAATACATCAGAGTAACATCGTTAGTGAACATCAACCTCAGACTGGTCGGAGACCATGGAACCTGCACAATACTACCGGGTGTCACCACACAAGTTCGGTCTGAGGCGAAAATTTTTCAATTTTTGAAAAATATGTTGTACCGATTTCATTTATCCTGAAACGTCGTTTGCAACACTTTTTCTAATAAAAAAATTTTTCGTCAAAAAAAAATCAAAAAAAAAATTTTTTTTTTAAAAAAAAAAGCTCGTTAATAAAAAAATTTTTTTTTTCAACCCTGGGCTGATCTCGCAAATTTTTGACACGGCACTCGTTTCATCGCACTCGAAAGAATCGAAGACTCAACGTGTCAGAGGGTTATATTCATGGGACGGCTGTATATGGAAAACTTCTAGGTAGTGTAGTTTTCTTAAGTGGGACACAGCAGGACGTTCCAGTAAACACAAGCTGAGTTCGAAATGGCACACAACGATCGCCAGCTGCAATTCTACGAGTTTTGCGACCAGACTAGTTTGCACGGATTTGCCGAGTGGAAAAGATCGCGGTACATGCGTCCATTTTGGGTGTTGGTAGTTGCGCTGGGCACGATAGCATCTGTACTCCAAATCTACTTGATCACCGATGACTACATCCGAAATCCGTACAGCACTACAACTCAAACGGTTATTGTGATGAAAAGAAAGCTACCACCAGTTACGGTAAGTGGAGTGTTTCAATGACTGTGTTCGGTTGAACAAAAACACCTATACACTCGATGTAAAAAAACCTGTTTCCGCACTTTAACGTCATTCTTTATGTAGAAAAACATGTGCACCACCTCTTAAGGTTTGCCCGAGTAATGTGATTTCTCCAATGAAAGCGCACCAAATGATGACTATTGTCCCTGCCGTCGTGTTACTCACTGCACACGCATCAGCAGAGACCGACAGTGACACAACCGTACTCGATGTGTTGCCACACATGACGTGGGCTGGGCTCAGGTCCGTTGCAACGGTGCGTTTGAAGCGAAGAAATTTTGATTGTGCTGTTTTGTAAGATTGCTGATCAAGTTATGTGTGGAAGGATCACAAAACTGAAGAAACGCCTGGTGAAGCCAGAACATGCTCAATTACTCCCCATACGCAGACGCACAATGTAGTTAACTTGAATCCTTCGAATCAATGCTTGTCATTTGCGCCGAGAACAACCGCTGGTCATGTTGATTACCTGCGCAACTTTATTATGGTCAACTGCATGTGATTATTATGCTCGCGAACGCCAATCATAATTTGCAGTTTTCGGCAATGACACGCAAGGGAACAACACGGGAAAATCTGGAAGACAGAGTGCTGTCGGTCGGCATGCTACCTTTCGTCGTAATGTCGGCGTTAGATGACGTCGGCGTCCCAGTCGACTATTTCAATAAAATGATGAAGCACTTAGTCACCACGGCGGTTCGTTATATTCCTCGTTTGAACCTCATTGAACAACACTGTCACTCAATATGTTGGCTTTATGTAAACCACCAGAGCAAACAGAGAGATACCGGGGATGGGATTGCTTCGTATCTGTCTTGTTCACGTGTGGACGAAATTAATATCATTAGTAAATTTCGTAGTGTGCCTAAGTGAAGAGTGTCGCGTGACCAAGCCAGATCGAATGATCCGATCCGATCACTGAGATCCCATTCCTAGTATTGTTTTCAGTTGGCTCACGGAACTACTGCGATAGACGCTCTGATGAAATCGGGTGCCGACATACGCAAGGGAGGGAAAAATGAACAGCTCATCACATTTGATAAAAACTACTTCCCTAACGCAATTGTACAGATATGGTTTGTCTTTTTATCGCCAAGCGAACTGCGATCGATTTCCGATGACATCATAAAGGAGCTTAACGGTACCCGTGAACCAGACTTTCCAAAAGATTTTGCGATGGCGCTGCACAGGCGTTGGATCGATTTAAATTATACGATTGAGCACTTGGCACTATTTTCGCTCGTCGACTCGCTTAACGCATTGGCCGAAGCGCGAAGTAAGTCACATACCGAGGTCGTGTACTTGTCCCGCCAGAACGCATACCAGTTGCTGAGCTACTCTTTTGTTTGTTGATCTCGGCTCTTGTTTGAAACCGATTTTTATCCGTGACGGACTACTACTGATTAAACGCTCAAATCCTTGCTCTCAACATCACTGCTTTTTAGCAAATCACACAATAAAATGCGCGGACCAGATTGGATCTGTTGTTGTGACGGAAATAACCGCTACCGCATTGACAAGCAAGATTAAGGATTGCGTTGGCTTTATCATGCACGAGTTGGACTATGATCGCATTACGGCACCTTTTCGAACTACATTCAATCAATTCGACCGATCCAAAATTTTGGCAGGCATGGCGTACGACGTTGATGAGGTAAGTTTTGTATGTTCATGCAAAATGTGAGATACCGCACTTGATTATAAATTAAATACATTTAGGTTTTCACGCACTGTGCAATTAACAACAAAGTCGTCAATTGTTCCGAACATGTCGAAATCGTATCTTTGCCACGCACGTGCTACAAACTGACATCTGACTTGCCGCAAACTGTACCTGGGCGAGGTGTGGAGATGTTGATTGACACTAATCAGCACGATCAACTTCAACTGCAGAAAATTCCCGAGTTTATTCGTTTCACGACGTCAACGTTCACCGACGGACTGAAGGTACCTAGCGCATCGTTCGTCCTCGTGTGCAGCTATATCTCAATAATTTTTGCAGTTATACCTGGCGGACGATGATCTGGCGATTAGTGTGCCAACACGAATGCACGCCACCCTACATGTCAAGGAGACGACGTACGACCGAACAGTGGACTCGAGCAGTTGCAGCTCAGAGATGCAGTACGCCGATGAGGAGCTGTTCGATGCAAACCACATCAATGGTTACAGTCACAGATTGTGCCGGTTAGTCGTGACTTAATTTGGTGATTTTATTTTCATGTGCCGAGGGGTTGTTTTACTTCCAGTCTCAAGTGCATGTCGGAAGCTAGCATACAAACATGCAATTGTCTGCGGTGGGTGGCGCCACGGCTGATTACGGAACGTGTCCGACAGTTGTACAGATTGTGCGACAGTTCTGATGAGGAGTGCCTCGAGCATGCCCATGGCCGCTATCGCGGATGCAGTGAGCGCTGTAAACCGGCGTGCATAGAGACACGTTTCGACGCGGCCGTTGGATTGGAGCACTTCCCGTCACAATTAATGAAAACCCGCATGTCGCACCTGCTGCACAAGAATGTGTTTGCACGTCTTCGGAACGAAACGTTGAAACTGTTTCAGCAATTCTATACAGATAAAGACATCGATTGGTCGATATTTCCGGACAGCAGTGTGACTGTTTTTAGCAGTGTTAATGGAACTCATCCTATTAGACTTGATGGATCGATGTACGCGACCAATCAAACGTCATCTAAAAATGTGTCGAACATTGTGACACGGGCCGATCCGTTCACATTTAAAATGACGTGGGATATACCTCGCGGCCGTAAGTGGCATTTGATGATTCTTGAGAATTTCTTAACGTTGATCGTATACGCTATGGCTGTATTCATTTGTTGCAGCAAGCAGTTTGCCAGAGCAGTCATATCGTCAATCAATTGAGGATTTCGACACAAGAACGATGAGACAAATTGGATTGAATACGGATAACTTTCCGATCGATACCGGCTTGCATTACTACCGACTGTCTGCATATCCCGAGAAGGTACGTGCGCCACAGGGTTGGGCAAAAAACGTTTTTTTCTCAAAAAATCGTTTTTTTAAATGTTTTTTTTTGTTAAAAAAAAGTTTTTTTTAAAAAACGCCCAGATGACCAAAATATGCCCCAAAAAAATTGGAAAACGCTCATGTTGGGAAGAAAACGTTGTTAAATGAAGTAATTCTATGTATTCTATGTGCTATATGGGAAGAAAAACAACGTGTTTCAACCTTTTTCTAGCGAGTTGTTAACATCCTGTATCAGACCCGCATCATGGGACCAACATTGGCCGGGGTCATCATTGAAAATCAAACTCCGTGTATCGACGTATCTCAACAAAATAAAAATTGGTCGAAAATTCTTTGAAAAAATGGGACAAAAAAATTTATTTTCCTTGAAAATCAGGGTACTTTCTCTGAAAAATCAGTGAAAATCAAGGAAATTCAGGATTCAAAATAACGAAAAACGACCCAGGCGGTTTTTTTTAAAAAAAAACGTCGTTTTTTGCCCAACCCTGGCGCCAACTAACTTGTACAGGATCTTATTCGTTTTATTTTTCTTTGGAACAGCACAATAGCTGAAGAAATAGTAACTAATATCATATTGTAATACGTATTGCAGCTGAAACGACCATTTTTAATGACGAGCATTTCGGAGGATTTCAAACAGACCTTTGAACAGAACTTAAACAAGGCTGCTGTAAGAAATGGTACTGAAGAGGGAAACAATACGGAAAGTGTGTTCGCTGCCTCTTCCGGAAGGTTGTATCAGCAGTCATTTGAAAGCCTGGTCGAAGATCACTTTGCCGCAAACAAATATTGGTTCGGTGGCGTTTTCGGTTTGGATTTGTCAGCTGAGTACCCGTTGAGTGTTTCTTTGACCGGAATACCCAACGAGCGAAAAATGGAACTGCAGGCTAGTTCATCTAGTTTATATTCTTCGAACCCACATTTTTGATGCCCGGAAAGTCTGATAGAATATTAAATAAAATTTCGCGTGCAGTGGCAATTTTGACAAAAAATAACTTAGTTGGCAGCGAAATGCTTAATGAAATCTCCCCGCTTTTGCTCAGACAGAACTATTACAATGCACTTAGAACAAAAATTTTCTTGAGATTCACCGAGGGGCAAGAATAAATCATGGGCCCTTCAATGGTATTCGTAGGCTCATGTGTGACAAGGTACTGAAGGTAAAAGGCAAACTACACCAACACGAGCCCGATTTCGAAGGTGGTGTGTGTTCAAAATGAATAGAAAGAGAAAATCATCATGCTCCACTTTGTATTCTTTAACGTGTAACATTCCCCAAATCACCAGCCCCGTAAGAATGTTTCACTATTCTGCTAGCTGTGAAATCGGGCTCGTGTTGGCCTGGTTTGCCTATATGTACAATTTGTTGTAGCATAAATGCACGGCGAATCGCTACGTCGACTCGTGCACACAATACCGGCGAGACGTCGCAGATCAGTGGACCAATAGTCACGTTCTGTTACACGTTTCGCATGAAGGCTTTCAGGTGACTCGCCCAACCTGATAATCGAAGACGTCCCTTCGTTAACAACAGTCATCTTGGTGTACTGTAAGCTGTACCTTGCACTGTCAGCGTTTTTCTGCTACCCGTCCACTACACCAGCAGGTATTGCTGCCTGTATTGCATGCCTGTCGGCGCCAGTTGAAGCAGTTTTTAGAATCTTCAAGCACTTAGTTTTCGTTTCAGATGCTGTAAAGCTGTGCGTGTCTGAATAGTCTATCTTTTCCACGTTATCGTTTCAATATGCAAACACACGCAGTACTGTAGATTAGCTAGTGCTACCGCTGCGTGCATTTCCTTCCTTGACGTATGTACATCTGTGTGGATGGATGTTCCAGATGCAACGGTTTGTGACGCAAACGCGCGCCACTTTCTACGATGTTTTGGGTGCGATCGGCGGATCACTCGGTCTGTTCCTCGGTGCGTCCATTATATCGTTGGTTGAAATGACCGTCCATTTGGCTCAAATCGCTGTGCCCGCGCTCGATCCGAAACGCGATGACGAACAACAGGACGACGAGCAAAAGCACACGGCAGCTGACGTAAAATTGTTGTGTGATGAACTGAAGATGGTGAAAGCCAGGGTCCTAGAGTTGGAAAAAGTCATGGGTTATTGTTAAAAAATTGTTCCTCGTGTCATGTATACCGTTGTCGGTTTTCATTTGTTTTTTCAGCTTTGATTTGAGCCTGAATTGTAGATGCGTCAGTCTTTTTTAAGTCACGGTTGAGTCACCATTTTTAGACCCCAGGACCCCAGGAGGTGGCCATCTTGAGTTTGACCGAAATTTTTCAAGTCAAAGTGCAAGGGATGTTATGTAGAAGGGTTTTTTCGAGAGTGGCTGCGAGGCTTTGGTAGCCCCGGTAAATTCGCTGCATTCGTACAGCCAAAACACTTTGAAGACCAACTACAGTGCCTCACAAACAGTTTGAGTGCCTGAAATGAATGAATACCCTTTCCTGCAACATGATACTTTTTCTGGCAGTTGGTCAACAACTTGAATTTTAGCAGCAATTGAAATCAACGCCAAATTTTAATCGTGATCAACAAGCTTGATTATGCCTTAAGTATTGAAAATAAAGCTAGCTTTTGTGAGGGTTCAGAAGAAAATTATCGAACCATTTGGTCAATATTTTTGTTTTGGTTTTATGACAACATAAAGTCCAACAAATAAAAAGTGTTTCAGCACGTTCACTGCATCCATTTCTGGCTAAAACTCTTTGAAGACCAGCCCCAGTAGTTAAGAAACCATTTGAGTGCCTGAACTGAATTACAATGTCCTTTCCTTCAACATATGACTTTTCTGGAAACTGGATATGTTTCGGACAAAGTTTTTGCATGATAAAACTGACGATATTGATGTTCCTACGCGACCAATAGCAGGGGGCTCTGTAAATTATGAAGGGTCAGGTAAAATAGACCTAATGTTTGACATCAAAAGGGCCCGTTAAACGGAACGTTTGTGATGGAAAACGGCACAGCACAACTTTCGGTTACCGAGGTTGATAATAAAACGTAAGGTTGGCCGCTGCAGAAATGAATTAAAGAGAACCGAAAGGACACACCGTGGTTCAAAGATTCAAGACAGAGATCGGAAACGGGCCGGGTAAAGTCGGCCCGGCCCGGCCCGGTCGGCGAAAAGTCCGGCCCGGCCCGGCCCGGCCCGGTGGAGGGCTGCAGGTCGGCCCGGCCCGGCCCGGTCAGCCAATTTTCAAGGGCTGAAAACTAAAAAAGTCCAAAAAGCTGAAAAAAATTCGAAAATTTTCTGCAGAATACTTGTTTTCACTGGTTGGTACAGCTGGGGGAAGGGTAGGTAGGTAGGTAGGTAGATTGACGCGCCCTCCTGATGCAGTACGTAAGTCGCCGCCCCGGTTGGTACAGTAGTAGTAGTGTAGTAGGTATGGTATAATTTTTGGCTCAAAATGGTTTAAAATCGGTATTTTTCACTCCATATAGGCGAAAAATCGCGCGTGACGCGCGAAATTAGCGCTTAAGAGTACATTCTCATCAATATGTAGACATAAAATTTTGTTCCCGGACGACTCCCCCAGCTCGGCCGGTCGGTACTACAGTAGGTAGGTTGATTGCAGGCAGGCTTTTTTGGTGGTACAGTAGGAGTAGGTTGATTGCTGCAAAGCAAAGGCCTGGGTATGGGTAGCTACTGCTTCTTTCTTCAAAACGATGACTGAAAAGATCAAGAACTAGGAAATGTTATTGCGCGAAGCGCAAAAATTTTGAAAATTTTGGTTCAAAAAATGGTAATTTCGTTCAAATTTAGGCATACCGGGCCGGACCGGGCCGGGCTGCTCGGCCCGGCCCGGCCCGGTCCCCCCAAATCTCCGGCCCGGCCCGGCCCGGCCCGGTCGACCAACTCCAAAATCAACCGGGCCGGGCCGGGCCGGGCCAGCCCGTTTCCGATCTCTGATTCAAGATTTTATCTGTTTGGGTACACGCAAAGACCAAACACTGATCAGGACACACCCAAAATAGCGAGAATGGCAAAATGCAAGAAAATAAAACAGAAAGACAAACGATGGTGATAAAATGGTGAACAACACACCAGAAAATGCCGTAAAAACCTAAATAGAAGGGGGGCTCTATTAATTCACTGACCCCATTTTGGGGGCTCTATTCCGGGGGCCTCTATTAATTCACTGACCCGAACCTGAGAAATTGTTCCCAGAAATACCCACCAAAAACCCCTAAGGGCAAGGGGTTTGAAAGGATGTTTCCTAAAATAGGCAAATTCAGGCCTCTAAAATAGGCATTTTTAGGCATAAAATGAGTGATTATGTGGGGTACCGCCTGTTCCCCCTCCGGACCAGGAACTACACTGTTGGGTCAAAACCAAAACCCAATATTAATCCAGAAACACCCAATACCAAACCAATGCAGATACTGGGCAGATTGTCCGGATACTGGGCCTATCGTGTCGTGGACCTCTGGAACAGGCTACCAGAGGGCGTCGTCTCTGCTGCCTCAATTGCGGCCTTTAAAACTAAACTAAACTCACGTGGTCGAGACGTACACTCGACACGTGGTAGTTTCTTGCCACATTATCTCAAAATTTTCAGCCGTCGTTGACTGATCTCCTCAGTCACTGGGTTGCTGCTTTCAGATCATCATCACTATTCAAAATCGTATTCTCGTTCTCGTCATCCGTTGCTGAGTTTGCCGTTGTTGTGTGTTGGTTGCGCTAGTTTGGCTCTTTTGGTTGGTCGAATCTCACCGGTGCGTTTCCATTGTCGTTTGTTCATTCATGTTCACATTCTTTGTTATTAACACCAGTGTTGGAGGTGGGGGGGTAGCCCCCCCAGTACAGTAGGTATCCCCCCTCGCCTGGTACAGTAGGTATCCCCCCGCCCCGATGTTTGGCATGGTACAGTAGGTATCCCCCCGATTTTCACCCCGGTACAGTAGGTATCCCCCCGATTTTGCCCAAAAAGTGCCAATTTTTGACCAAAATGGCCAAAATTAGTGTAAAATCAGTGGTTTTTGCCTCAAATTACCCAAAATTCGCGCGCTACGCGCGCAAATACTACGTTTTCACACGATTCCACACATAATAAACACATTAAAAATTTTCACCCCAAAACCTCCCCCCCCCAACCCCCCAAACCCCCAAGGTACATAACCCCCCCAGGCCATCGGCTCTGGTACAGTAGGTATCCCCCCCTCTCTGAGCGCGGTACAGTAGGTATCCCCCCCTCCAGCGTACCTCCAACACTGATTAACACTGTTTTAATTTAAGGGTTTTTCCGGATCTTGTGAAGGTCTTCGCGTAAGCTTGCAGATAAAATTTGAATTTGAATGCCAAACCCAATACTAGGCATGGGGGCAATACCCAATATCACCCAATACCCAATACCTGGTATTGGGTACCCAATGCCCAATACCCAATACCAGGTATCAGTGATGTAGTTGGTCCGAGCAAGAACGCTAGCTAGCTGGAGGGGTCCGGCGCAAGAAAGCTAGCTAGCTAGCCGGGTACCCCGATTTGGGGGGGGTATTGGTCCAGAAGTCAAAAACAGGGGTATAAAAATTGGTCGAAATTTTGCTAAAATAAGCCTTAAAATGCGTATTTTTGTGCACGTATGAGAAAATTTGAACGAATTTGACCATTTTGGCCCATAAAATGGTCATTTTGGCACTAAAATCAACACTTTGTTTACTTGGTGACCGGAGCAAGAAAGCTACCGTAACCGTATTGTCGGAAATAGAACCCGGGGGGTCTATTTTTTCACTGGGGTCATTTTGGGGGGTTCAATTTATGGGGGGGGTCAATTATTGGGGGGTTATATTTTTCATTTGGCACCCCGACGAAAAAAATCATTGTTAATAATGCCCATAAAAATGGCTTGTTTTCGGTATTTTCTAACTTCAACAGCGGCAATTATGCTTAGAAAGCTGTATTCTGTTGTGTACGCAAGCTTAAAGGGGAAATTGCACATTCCTAATCGCCTTTCAAACTCTACAAGTGTTTATACAGTCGTGTGGGCATCATGAAAATCAAATCACTTGGTACAAACTCTCAAACATGTACCCAGGAGAAGCAGTTTAAAGGGAACAATCGGGAAGAAAATTCGGCGCGGACCGGCCGAATTTCCACCTGCGCATTCAGGCAAATTGCCTGATCAAAAAGCTGTCAAGGCGACAGAATGTTTCGCACGATTCTTGAAACTCGCTAACTATAGAATTTCGCTTTTCTTTATATTTCGAATTTCGACGAATTGTTCCAGCGTGACAAGCAGAGCATGAAACATTTAGCAGAGCGTGACACGCTGGAACAATTCGTCGAAATTCCAAATATAAAGAAAAGCGAAATTCTATAGTTAGTGAGTTTCAAGAATCGTGTGAAATATTCTGTCGCCTTGACTAGGGTTAGAGGTCGGGGGGGTACCCGACACCCGACAGCCGACACCCGACATCTGGAAGTACCCGACACCCGACACCCGACATCTCAGAAAAAAAGCCGACACCCGACACCCGACAGTTGCAAAAAAACCCGACACCCGACATCTAGTTTTTGAAAAAAACCCGACACCCGACACCTGTTTTTGGACCAAAAACAGGCAAATTTTTGCTCATTAGCATCATGAGTGCAATTTTTTGGCTCAAGTTACTGAATTCAAGTATTTTCACACGAAATAAACACCAAAATGCCATATTCTGCGTCTTCGGAAACATTTGGTTCGAAGAAAATTTTCTCTCAAAATTCTTCTCTCAAGCAATACTGATGTTTTGAACCGTAAGTGTCGGGTGTCGGCTGTCGGGTGTCGGGTCCGAAAAAACCCGACACCCGACATCTGGGGGTACCCGACACCCGACACCCGACACCTACACTTTTTTGGCACCCGACACCCGACACCCGACATCTCTCTAACCCTAGCCTTGACAGCTTTTTGATCAGGCAATTTGCCTGAATGCGCAGGTAGAAATTCGGCCGGTCCGCGCCGAATTTTATTCCCAGTGGCTTGTCTTAAACGGAATCTCCTGGGTACATGTTTGAGAGTTTGTACCAAATTATTTGATTTTTGTGATGCCCACATTGCTGTCTAAACACTTGTAAAACTTGAAAGGCGATTAGGAATGTGCAATTTCCCCTTTAAACAACGTTTGACACAACAACACAGCCCTACCATACCACTAATCTGTGGTACGGTGAAGGTTGGGGGTGGGGTTCTGTTAATGGGGGGGGGTCAATTAATGGGGGGTTCTATTTTTGATTTCGAGCCATTTAGGGGGGGT
>JASAMV010002862.1:0-23850 GCA_030248065.1 Rhynchonema sp. JSB1_4
ACTCAACACAAACCGCGTTAAACCGCGCCAACCTCGCGAACCTGAACTCGAACACAAATTTCACCGCTTTTTGGGTGACCCAAAAAACCGGTTTTTTTGCTCAGCTACAATCGCAAAACTGATAAAGCTAGTTTCTCACGATTTCCGTGTCCGTCATGGCTTCTTCGTCGACTGTGGTAGTTCCCTGACTTTCATCGGCACCATCCACTGACGATTCGGACGTCGCAGCGCCACTACCCACGCCTCGTCGGTTCTAAGCACAACGAGAAAACAAAATACCATAACACCCGCACTGCCTAGTTGAGCGACGAGCATCAGAAAATAGTTGTACAATTAAGACCGCAACTTGATACTGGTCGCAAAACTAAACTACACTATAATCTAGTCGCACGATTAACATCACACGCACTACCGAGTCACACAGCCAATACCCGCACTGCCTAGTTGTGCGACGAGCATCAGAAAATAGTCGTACAATTAAGACCGCAACTTGACACTGGTCGCACAACTGAACTAGACTATAATCTAGTCGCACGACTAACATCACACGCACTACCGAGTCACACAGCCAATACCCGCACTGCCTAGTTGTGCGACGAGCATCAGAAAATGGTCGTACAATTAAGACCGCAACTTGATACTGGTCGCACAACTGAACTAGACTATAATCTAGTCGCACGATTAACATCACACGCACAACACCACTCAACACAAACCGCGTTAAACCGCGCCAACCTCGCGAACCTGAACTCGAACACAAATTTCACCGCTTTTTGGGTGACCCAAAAAACCGGTTTTTTTGCTCAGCTACAATCGCAAAACTGATAAAGCTAGTTTCTCACGATTTCCGTGTCCGTCATGGCTTCTTCGTCGACTGTGGTAGTTCCCTGACTTTCATGGGCACCATCCACTGACGATTCGGACGTCGCAGCGCCACTACCCACGCCTCGTCACACAGCCAATACCCGCACTGCCTAGTTGTGCGACGAGCATCAGAAAATGGTCGTACAATTAAGACCGCAACTTGATACTGGTCGCACAACTGAACTAGCCAAACCAGAATCAAGGCGAAAAGTGACCTCTACCTCAAAAAGTGACTTTTTCCCGAATTTGGGTCTTCCCCCCCTCGGGGGTACACTATCTCCCCCTCCGAAAAAAACGGGGGGGTCCGCTATCTCCCCCTCCGGATCAGGAACTACACTGTCTTGACCCCCTAAGGGTTAACACGATAGGTACCTCTTTGTGGTGGGAATCCGACATTGTCCTCCTTGGGGTGGTTCCCCCAAGCCACTACAGTGGGTGCGGGCCTATTTACCTCACCTGAGTCTTGCGTGAAAAAATAAAAAAAAAGAAAAGAAGTAGAAAAGTCACGGAGCAAAGAAAGCGCGCGAACGGACAGCCAATCAGCAGCTACATAAGCGCTGCCCGCAAGGCACACGCGCGCGAATTCAAAATTAACACATGCAAAGTGAAAGACCATTGCCTGCATTGCCTTGAAAGCCTGCATTGATGCAATTTTGTTGTTGCCTCAATGATGCAATTTTGTTGTTGCCTCAAAAACAATCAAAAATTCGCTCAACACAAACCACATTAACCACAAACCACACACCGCAAACCCAAACTCGCACACAAATTTTACCACTTTTGGGTGACCCAAAAAACCGGTTTTTACAGGGTGGACCGATCTGAACTTTTCACACTTCTTTGACCTCCAGACGGACTCTGAAAAACAGTAAAAACATCACTCAACCCAAACCACATTAAACCGCGCCAACCTCGCAAACCTGAACTCGAACACAAATTTTACCACTTTTGGGGTGACCCAAAAACCCGTTTTTACAGGGTGGACCAATCTGAAGTTTTCATCACTTTCAAACCCGCAGACAGGCTCTCCAAACCAATCAAAATATCAACCAAAACAAGTCACACACGGTCAGAATAATGCTCACAAAAAACAGTAGTTGTGCGACTAACCACCAAAAACTAAGTGAAACTTCACCGGCCGTTTTCTCGCGATAGAAGTGATATCAATTTTTCTGCCACACATGTAAGTACGGCCCACCACTAGACGAATCGAACGATATACGACTTGCCCGGCCTGATTCAGGATCCTTTGCGCGGTTGTCATCTGTCCCACTTTATGTCGCCGCCGAACACACAAATTTTCGGGTGGCTGAAAAACACCTTTCTACTGGGTGGATCGAGCTGAAATTTTCAGCGTTTTGTAACGGCTGGACTCCCACTCCAAAACAATCAAAACATCATTAAAAACCAATCATACGTCACCACGCCAGAACCCCCGTTTTTAACACACAAGGTATAGGGAAAAACCACTAAATCCAGCCTGGTGATGTTTCACTTGAGAATTTCGAAAAAAAATTTCCGCGGTCTCTCATCCTATCGAACTGTCCTTCCGATAGACACATTACTAACCCCGCAACGCAAAACCGCGATCGTTCGGTTCCCAACCAAGGTATACGGAGGTTAACGGCCGTTAACCCCGTGATAAAGACTAAATTATTGAGCGCTGCACTAACCGTGTGCCGAACGTCCACCCACCGACGGACAACAATGTTTTCAGCTGTCTGTCTTGCTGTTTGAGCGCGTTGACGCGATTGAACATGCCAGTCGCCCAGGATGTGTCCAAATCTTGTTGATCGTGAGCCCTGAATAGTTTTCGGATACACATTTTTCACGCGTTTAGAATATTTTGGCAGGCCGATTCTCGCATCAGGGTTTGGCCGAAATTGGTTTTGAGTTCGGCTCGGCTTCGGTCGTGGTTATTGGTTAAATCAGCCCATATGCCACCGGAATTAAGTTGGCTTTATACGGAATCGTTTCCTCGGGGGCTCTGTTTGGGGCAAGAAGTTTCTCAATTATTGATCTTGTGATCATTGATTTTCACTCGCACAAAAGGTGTTTCAAATCAGTCATTTTCGCGGTTTTTCCTCAAAACTGTTCAAATGTTTGATGAAAACGTGCATTGTGCTGCTCACGCGTTTAGTTTACTATGCAAAAAAGTTGCTTTTCATATCATCAGATCATTCTTGTTGTTCAAAAAAAGCAGATTTTTCTCGGATTATATCCCCAAGTTTCATCACCCTTGTTCCTCCACAACACCATGCGCGTGCTGCTGTTTGTGCTGTTGTCGTTGTTCATTGTGTGCCTGATGTTTCAAGGTGCCATGTCGGGCTGCATTTTGCCGAACAAGCACAAAGTGTATACGGTACGAGCGATTTCCTTTCAGAATTTTTTTCGCAAAAATATGCAAAAAAATCCGACACGTTTTGCAAAACCGTTTTCAGGAAACTCATCGACCACGAACGCTGTCACAGGTTCTGGAAGACTTGTACGTCAGAAAATAAATAGAATCGGAGTATTCAATGCCTAGGTGCGCCTGGGGAAAAACTAGTTTTATATTTTTTTGAAACATTCACAGGAATATTACTTTTTGAAGCCGTTTAGGTTATTTGTGAAAAGGTGATAGCTCCGTTTTGTGATCGTTCACGGCATGATTTTTATACCTTAGCTGATCAGTTCCTGCCTTTTCAGTTTTTTACTCCAAACGCTTAAAAGAAGCATATTGTTTGTGTGTATACCTAGCCAAGATCGGAGATCGGTTGTGTTCGGTGATGATTGAATAAAAAGACTGAAAAAAACAACTTCGGCCACCAAAACATTTGATTGCAAACATTCACGATCTCGAAAACGGGCATAGGTGATTCGATCTCGCGATCAAGATTACAACACAAAGACCACCCAGCACAAGCACATACCCAAAAACGATCAACAGTTTCGTCAACCAGACCGATAGTCGGTCTTAGCGTGGATCTACGTTGAACGTGGGCATGAGCCTGTAAACGCACACGCCTAAATGAAGTCCAAACCACCACCCGGCGCAGAAACCCGGCCTGAACCCAACTGCAACCCATGCACACGTGCGTGATCGATCTCAAACTTGGTGATCGGATGTGACTTGCCTTGGTAACTCGCGATTCGTGCATTGAGGATATTAAGCAATTGACTGCAGCCACTAATTTCGTCCAGCTTCTTAGTTTGTCATTTCAGGTCGGGAACGCCTTCAACGCCGGACCAAATCAGTGGCGCCACTAAATTTTTCTTAATGTCCTTAATTTATAAAAGTCACATGACCAAGGCAGATCTCATCCGATTCGATCCGATCACCAAGCTTGATAATCGGCTCTGTGTGTCACAAGACACACAAGCACATGAGACCACATTTTAAATAAAATGCGAAAAATCTTCTGTTTCTTTTCAATCTGGCAATCAGGTAAAAAAACGTTTTTTGTTTCACCTACTTGACTCTAAAATCCTCTCCCATCCAGCCAAACGCGTAGAAAATGTGCGTGCACAATCCGGGCTGGTAGAACTCGGGCGTGTATTTGCCTCGACCCTGACGGTAGCGAGACCAGTTTGTGAAGTAGCAGCCTCGGACTGGTTTCTGGCTTTGAGATGGCGCTGAAATACATAACATGGTTTACGATAATAATAATTTGTTTTATTTCTTATCGAATAACAATCTTGTACCTGCCGCATGGAAGCTCGCCAGCGCGACGACGGCCAAAAGCAAGTTCGCAAAACAGCTCATTTTTTTCAGCTATATGTAGTTGTTAAATTTGTAATCATATGAAACTGGGAACTAATGACCTCTTGCGGAACTGCAGAACTATATATATATATATGCTGCCTCAGTCGATTATTTGTGTTTATCATGACTTTCTGTTTATGATGACCATGATACTGTTTGTGAAACATGAGTCTGACACAATGGTTCATAAACGCACACATGGTACACAACACGAACCCCGGCTTGTAGTACTGCGGTCAAGACGATAGTCCTCAAATCACATGTATTATTTCTCGCGCTCATTTGGGGCTCATGTGTTATTGCTTGATTTGACGAGATGATTAACGACAGTACAATAAGCCAAACCCCAGCACAGGTGGGGGTGGTCTGGTGGAACAAGCATGACACAACCATTCGGCGAAATAACAAACACAAAAACAACAGTGAATCAAACACCATTTATTTGCACGAACGTACATACAGTATGTACATACGTACCACTTCAGATGCCACCCACATGCAACACTTCAAGGTTATTGATTCGCACAGTTCCGCAAACAGCAGAGACTGGTGTTTTCTTGGACTGTTACGAGCCGCGGAGTGTGCTGCGCATTGGCATAGGAATGAAACATCAGTGGAGCATTCAACCCCCGCAACTTGGCATGATTTCAAAAGATAAGATGCGCGCTTATCGAATTTTTGTCAATTGTTTCGTCTTTTTCGAGAAGCAATCTTTTTTGTTCGCTGGAACCAGTTCCCCGCCGCAAGCAATTTGCTGTTCGCTGAAACCTTTGTGTTTCGTTGTTGTTGTTTTTTCCGTTTGTATAATAACATTGAAATTCGACAAGACTTGCGTTGCGTAGGTTCAGTTCTTTCTCGCTCATGTAGACCACTCACAGCAACGTGCTTTTGATGACTTGCTGTCTGTCGACCATGCGAAGTCAGTTTTCCTTTTACGTGTCTCAAAGCGTTTTGTTCGATGTAAACAACTTTTCGCAGAGCTTTTTTGCCCTTTCATATCATCTATGACAAATCAATTTTACTGATACGGATATAAAACTACAATTTAAAAAGTCACAACAAAAAGCACCAGAACAGAAATAATCAGGAATCAACTTCAGCTGGACTGTTGAGACATTCTTGCAGCGAGACAAGCCTGAGATGTCGAAAATTGTTGTGAACATAATTGAGCACTTGATTCACGGTTTCCGGTACACTTTCGTAGGTGTCATGGAATAATATGATAGGTCCGCGTCTGAGACCGGGCAGAATCGCCAAATGATCAATGTCATTTTTGTTGCGTGATTTGTCTTGATTTTGATCATTATTGTTGTCCTGATGGTCCGCACTCAGTTGTCGCAGTTCCTCCTTGACGCGCAGAAAGACCGAACTCCGGACGAAACGGTCACGCGTGATTTCTGACGTTTCATTCCATTCGTTGTAGTACTGAAAGCAAACACAACCATCTGAAATGATGATTTTATGGTAATTCAGGACCTCGCGATATTATTTTCGACCGTATTCAAGTATTCACCAAACATTACCCAACCTGCATATCACCACTGTTGATCGTGTGTCCAACGACTTCCAGATTGTGGTTGATTGCCTGATCTTCAAGGTAACCGAACTCGTCGATCGCATCGAACGGCGGACGAAAATGACGAACTCTGCAGCATAATGGGACTGTCCACACCCAGTGAACTTCTATTTAATGACCCCCCCTTTAAAGTGAAGCGAACCGTTTGCCAGTGAAACTCCTCAGCCATTCAATGGCACTTCTCACGTCCTCCTCCACTTCAGCACGATTGGCCAAGGTGTCCAGCCGAGCGTGCAACATTGTGTGCGAACCGAGTTGCTGGAAGGGTGTCGAATTCACAAAATCAGTTTTGGGATTATAGGTTGTCAAAGTTGGTGATCTTGTGTCGGCTATGTACATATGTAATATACGTAAACAGTTCGGTCTTGTCAGTTCGCATGCGACGCGCGCGTGCGTTAGGGCTCTACCAGATAGACCCGAAACCCGAAACACAAATTTTTTCTATGTCCATGTTTCGGGTTTCGGATTTTGAAAAAAAACCCGAAACCCGAAACAGAAAGCATGATAACCGAAAATGTTTCGGTCTTGCCACTTGTAGCTGACGTGAACAATTTTTACAGTCAGTCGAAACATTTTCGACTATCATGCTTCGTGTTTCGGGTTTCGGGTTTTCTTTTCAAAACACGAAACCCGAAACATGGACATAGAAAAAATTTATGTTTCGGGTTTCGGGTCTATCTGGTGGAGCCCTAATGATGATAGATCGATTGCTGATTATAATATGTATTTTACCAAAGCAAACTACGTACCAAGTTTAGCACTGCCACAGTGAATTATCAGCGAACCACAATATGAATTGTATACTATAGCAACGCGCTTTTTGGTCACCCCTTGCTATCGCTCTGTTTTCATGGACGGGCAGTGGATGATCTGGTGATCTTCATTGCCAGTGCACCCAAAGAGTACACGATTCGTGCGATGTTTGTGCAAAATATACTAGAAAACATTGCATCCCTTTCACGCTCTTCTCATGGGCGCGTAAATTGACCGAACTTATCAAACTTGCCATTGACCTTTATGAATCAGGCCCGAACTCATTGTTTACTCACATGGTTGTAATTGAGTATGGCGGTCAACACATCCCGCATTCCGATGCCGGCTGTGGTACGCGGAAAAAACGTCGCCTTGGCTTGATGCGCCCTGATTGGAAAAGGTGCGAATGTTTCCAACCACAAAATCACTCCGATCGGCTTAAGATGATACCTTTACAAAATCACTCTTGAAACATCAGCCGGTCAGTTTACCACGAGTGTTTGGCGCACTTTTTGGTGTTCAGTTTAGTTCAGTTCAGACGTTCAGTTCAAAAAAAGTGACAGTTCAGTGTGAAAACCAGCGGTAAAACGGTGTTGTAAATTCGTAGGTAACTAGTCGGGACCCGTGCCTACGGCCCGGCTACACAGCGCCGCGCCCGTGCCGAGCCACCCCCCCCCCCCCGAAGACCCGTTAGCGTACCCAAAGCTACCCGTGAAAATTGACCCGTCCGCACCTCCGAGGGAGGGGGCCACAGACAGACAGACAGACATACGTCTTCCTGTTTTAGTAGTATAGATGGCCATGGCTGCCACGTATGAGAGAAAACCCAGTGCTCAAAGTTAGAAACCATTGGACCATAATTTTAATGAATAATCTTTCTGGACCTTCTTTTTTTGTCTATCATTCGCTGTGAACTTTAACATACGACAAACAACAACAGCCCTTTAGCGCACGGCACTAATATTCTCTGTTGCGTACGTATGTATGTGCGTGTGTGACCCACCTCAGCACCTCAAGCAGTTGCATCGTATAGCCACTCGGCCCGTCGCTGAACACGAGCGCCAGCATATCTGGTTGAACGCACTGTCTTCTCACGAACCAATCTTTCGCCAAATAACCCGCCCCAGTTTGACCAGCGCTGCCGCCGCTGGCGGCGAATAAAAGATTCGGATCGAAGGAAAGAAGTGCGAAAATCGAGAAAAACCCGGCGGCCAGTGAAACTGCCAGACAACGCCGGCAGCGACGCTGAAACCATTTGTTCAGCGGAGGCAACATGCTTCCGCATCCGGCTGCCAGTTTCGGAATTTTGTGGGAAGTTTGGAACGTATGCCTTTTGTTTCTGAAATTTGAATGGGAATATATTCTGGCGAATGTTGTTTTTGCGCTCATTTATCATCGAATCACAAAGCTTTTTTTTCAACATGTTTTGGGCACTTGTCGAAAGTGGGTGGTGTTTGAAACGGCAAAAACGTGAATTACTGGCAATTGCAGGGATTAAGCACGAAACTGTTTTCAAATCGTTTAACCGAAAGTTGATTAAAAGTTGCGCCACTTCATACTCGTTGGGATCCGTTTGTGATGAGGAGAGACTGTGGTAATAAAAAGGCTTGCCACTGCAAACAAACACATCACCACGACACGGCGTATAACAGAAGCAAGAAAATGCGAAGAAAATGGAACTTTTATATGGAGCTCTTTTGTTGCGTTAGTTCCTCTCTTATATGGGCACGATCTTGCAAAAGATACGCTGCGTGGCGCATGGCCAAGAAAAAGCCACTTTATTTCATCTGTGGGCCACGGCTGTTTCCCAGCACTTTTGAACAGAATGAGAAACCAGGTTTCAAACAACAGAGCATGGCTTTCAAGTGCGACCCATTGGATCTTTTGTGGATAAGAAACGTACACATATTGACAGCTTTTGCCAAAACTGTTGGGGAAAAAATGGTGAGAGTTGAAGTAATTTTTCCGCACCTCTGAGCATAAGACCCACAATGGACAAAATAAACGCACCGTTCTTGTCATGGTTGAAAACGCTTCCTGATGTGTTGGACATGGTCAAATGTTCTGTATTTTGAGCCCGAAGTTTCCAAATTGCGCCAGCGCAAAACGACGTTTCCCAGCATAAGGTGAAACAATCAGTAAGCGTACAGTATTGTGCATATGTATTGGTCGGATGCAGGCACGTCACGCAGAACCCTCAAAACAAGTTATGGACCTCGTCACAGTCCCTGAATTAACAAAGTTACGCGTGAACGAGCCTAGGCTTGCATGCACAGAATCGGTTGGTGCACGTCTGCGTTAAAAATGAGACTTTCTTGCTATGTATAGCTCTTGTACGGGTGGCAGCAGCAGGGCTTGCCGTAATACCCTCTTGGGTCATGATTGTGCTCACAAACGGCCCGGAACGGGCGGGTTTTCAATCCATTATAGTGCCCAGCGGGCAGGGTTGGAATAACTATAAAACTTTGGCCATGGACCAGATATGTACATACATTTGAACGGTTCAAATGCTTGAACATTTATTGCTATGCTAGTCCGGACCAACGTGCGAAAGCTGCGCTAGTTGCAACCGTCCTTGATGGCAACAGTGGCCACTTTGACAGAAAAACGCTGTCAAAAGTTGTAACAGAGCGTGCGTACCCATCAAAAAAACCAGCTTCTGGTGAAATCAATCACACTATTGTGATTTTGGAACGCGTCTTGTTCTAATATCGTCGAATTTCGTGCGAAACGCTATTGTTGTGGCTACCTTGTCCTGTATGTACAGTACCGGGTGCAATTCTAGGCTGAAAGTTGAAGTCGCGTGCACGCGCGTGCGAAACAGTGCAAAGTATAGGCAAAAGTCGAAGTTTTGCGCGTGCGCTGGCGTGCGCTCCTTATGTTTTAGCACTAGGAAGTCGCGTGCACGCGACTTCAACTTTCAGCCTAGAATTGCACCCGGAACTGTATCATATGTACATTCATTTCCTGTGCGCACATTCCGGAGCGGCGCTTTGATTCTCAACATATTGACGCAAGGCTTGCTGAATATGGGACAGGACAAGCACTCGTTTGCACGAAATTCGACCACTTACGTTGACGACAATGGAATCAGCCTGAAAAGCACTGGGCCATGGTTTAGGCATGAAATTTTCCTTTGGGTTTCATCTCTATAGATGCTGCTATACTAAACGACATAATCTGAAATATTTTGCAAACAAAACTGTGCGCAAAAGCTTCGTTTCATGGAAGAATTGACAGCGACATTGGAACAGTACAGGCCGGACGCCAAAGGAACATCGGATAATAACATGTGACACGCCACTTTGGAGCGCGGAGTGAGCAGTGTATGTATACAGTATAGTCCATCCGTCAGCTCATGACACTTTGTTTAGCTGAAAGCTTGACAGGATCCAGTGCTGTTCCGGTTGGCTTA
The DNA here is from genome assembly GCA_030248065.1 of Rhynchonema sp. JSB1_4. Classification (NCBI taxonomy): domain Eukaryota; kingdom Metazoa; phylum Nematoda; class Chromadorea; order Monhysterida; family Xyalidae; genus Rhynchonema; species Rhynchonema sp. JSB1_4. Next base: position 10,354 of record JASAMV010002862.1, read on the forward strand.
CGAAAAAGAAAAGAAAGAGAAATCGGTTTTTATTTTATTTTTGTGTGGCGTTTTCTCTGACGTTGCCTTGCGGAGGAACAATTTTTCACAACGAACCCTGAACCTAAAACACAAAAGTGCCATGAGCTGATGGACCGGCTATACGCGCCCTACCACTGGATCACGCGCTTGTCCAATATGCACCATGTCACACTGAGAAAGATATCAAAGACAGATAATGGCGCAATGACATGCGAAAAGTCGCTTTACGCGAGCGCGCCCCGTTTTCATCAGCAGCGCGACCACCACAGCAATAATGTGCACAATGTGGTGCCTAGCATTACCACCTAAAATGCGGCAGGTATGTACATCACAACTGTTTGGCTGACTGCAAACTAAATTGCTGATGTGATACAAATAATGCTGCTGTGAAGTGCTGTGAAACATCATGAAAAATTGCTGAACTGATACCAGTTCATATGGTCCTGTAACTGCAATACATAAGAACGCATTTGAGGCTAAGCCAAGTTATTTCGCACAAACAATCGCAAAGCTGCACTTAGCACCAGCAGCATTTCACTCAGTTCAACGAGGTGAAAAGGATCAATTCACAAGCAAGACTACTAAGCTCATACAGACTCTTTGCGGGACTCAATCACAAAGAGGCACGATGCGTATTGAATTACCCTGATTTGGGGATTGGAGAACATAAAGGTGGGTATGTACCTATGTATATGCAGGTATTACCGATTGGACTTACGGTCAGAATGCTCGGCTTTTTAGTGACCCAGGTGTTTACAATTTTAGGACAATCAGAAACAAAGTACCGCATATAGTAAAATGATATAGTGTCATTTTCTGTCACTATAACACAATCTTCACTCGGGATGGAGAATGATGGCAGAATGGGGAATGAAACTATCGTTCAAAAACTTTCGCTACACACCTACAGTGGTTGTTTATCTGGAAATCTAGTACACTACTGTGTTGAACACTTCACTAAGGCTGCCTCGTTTTTATCTGTAATAAGATTTGTATCGACCGATTCAGACAGAATATGAATGACTGCTCCCTGTGACTGTTTCCAGATGCTTTTTTCAACCGGGATTGGAATTCGTGCCACCTGTGTCCCTTGGGATGTGAATTTATAACATTACTCAAGCGAAAAAGTGCAATTCAAGGACATTCTGCGTGTGGAAAGAGAAAAAGCGATTCCGCCAGCATCTCTGTATGTGTATGCAAACCAAACACCACGCATTGGTATTGAATAATGTGTGCAAATCCTCGCAACACCCAAGTGCGCCCGCAGAAAAAAGCGAACCGAGGTAACTTACAAACGACTACGAGAAAAAGAACCAACTAACATAGGTATACATATACACACAAACGTGTGCGTGTGTTTGGGGGTAGCGCAAAAAAGGCCGTTCGCTTGATTTATCCCCCCGCCCGAGACGAACGGCGCGGGAGCAACTGTTTATAGCTTGAAAAGGTGTCAGTTGGCATCAGAATGTGTGCTTGTGTGTGTGTTGTCACACCTGGCCGTGCGCTCGGTGTTCATAAAACAATCGTGGGTACACACCCCAGTGTTTGTAATATTGGTGCCGCCCGTGAGCATTGTATGTATGTACATATGTATCTATTCGCCCTTTGGCCTGCTTATTTGTAAAAGAAAATCATTAACCAACAATTTTAGTGTTGCCCATAATACCTTTAGTGTCACCTTAAATCGATTTTCAGCCATGCAAGCAAGGCACTTTATGCGTGCTCATGCTTATACACACGGCACTAATATTACCTGATTACGGTGTGCGGATAACAGACTGGTCGGACCCAATAGCAGACCAAAAGTGGGATGGACCTAATTTCCTGGGTGGGTCTATTAAAGGCAAAAAGGGCAGCGCGCAACAGCTTGGAAAGGTGTTGATGAGGTGGTATGCGCCAAGCGTCACTGCCTGACGACCTGAAAGGCCGAAAAGCGTCCCCATGTGCAAAAACCCACGTGGGTCTTGCTTGGCATACTTTCCGAATAAGCCATAGTGTCTGTATAGTGATATTTCCAGGGCTTATTTGGAATACGTACATATAGGTCCACAATATCATATAAACACCTTTCTTTCCTTTTCTCCAAAATTTTTAAATTTCAATTTCTTCTTCATTTCATACTGCAGAAAAATTATAAATCAACTATTTTTTTCTACCCTTCACAAAACATTCTTATTATCTGTTGCGTTTTGAAATCTCATTTCTGAACCAGATCTTACCCGTTGGGAGGGGGGTTTATTCGGCGTTCTCAAGGTGCATTACATTACCTAGGTGAAGCTATAAGGATGCCCGTTCAGCTGCCATAAATCGTGGTCAGTAGTCAGTTGTACAAAAATGCCATTGCATTCCTGCACGCCTTTGTGGCAGATTCAAAATATTAGTGCAACCACACCAGAACCAAGTTACATATGCTGCAAAATTGACAGTGCTACCCTTTATTACAGTTCAAATGTTCAGAATTGAGAGTGAGGTTACCCTCCGATCAAAAGCGCTAGTTCAGTTTCATAATGTTTTCCAACAAAAAAAATCCGCAGCCTCATCCGAAAAAACTATCTCCAATGTTTTTTTCGTTTTGCTCTTTTTCGTACACTCTAGCCATTCCAACAGACATCACGCATACCCATTACAAACATGGCCAGATTCAACAGCGTAAAATCATTGGTTGTTTTATCTTACAAAAAGAGCAATTATTCAGGTGAACAATGGGAAAGTCTGCCGAAAAAAGTTGCCGAATGACGCCATAAAGGCAAACATGTCTGGACTCTGCGGATTGGAAAGTTCCAAAGAATATGAGCTGGTATTTGCAACAGCAAGACTGACATAAAACTTGATGACCGGATCGGATCGGACCTGCCCTGGTCACGCGACTTTTTTATGACGGATAATATTGAGACGTTTGCTAATGCCACTAATTTTGACCAGCGTAAAGGTTGCCTCGATAACAATAAGCAGCGAAAACATGAATTAGGAGGACTCGAACCCCTGGCCATCGGATAAACCGGGCCAGTGCTCGACCGACTATAGATCAGGTGGCGGTTCAATGATAAAAGCCCAGATGTCAAACGAACAACTTTTACGCTGGTCAAATTTAGGGACATCAGCGCAAACAAAGTCAAGGCGCAATGCAGGTCCGAACCAATCCAATTGCAGTCACCGAGTATGGTATCGTTCCAAGCAAATAGACGCAGTTTAACTACAGTCGGAAGCCTTCCATTCCATCGTTCATTAAGTGTATCGGTTCTGATAATTCATGCAACCTGGGCTCAATTCCATTTTTCAGAAACGAAACCAAGAAACATGCGCGTCTGCTCACATGCATTGGTTGGTTTGATTCAAAAACGTTACGGCAAAAAATTGGTTGTTTCTCCAAAAATAAGTGCCAAAACTGAAATTGCCGAAAGTCGCTTCGCACTTCGTGTGCAGCCATTATTTGCGCTGACCATAAAAAATACTCACTTTTCGAAGTGGATTTCGACAGCGGGCTATGGAGACAGAAAGATCGATCGCTCACAAATATTCACCTCGGTTTCAGTTCAGAAAGCCAGAGAGAAACATAGTACCCTGCATGTGAGATCTGACCCTAAACTTTGACCAGTGCAGATCTTGGTCGTTGTGATGTCCAGTGCAATATTGCCAATGCATCTTGTCGCGTCCTGTCGCCCTTGCGACGACACCTGCGCCCAGTACACGTGTCGAAATCAGCAAACCATCGATTTGCTGCAATGGGCTGGTCGAAGAACGAAACGGACATTATTGAATGATTCGTGTTCAATTTGCATTGATCATGGAACTAAGGGTTGCCTGTGCGACCCAGGCTTCCCAGTGTCATTTGACCAACAACTTCAGGCATGTGTGCAAAAGTGTCAACATTACGCAGGTATGTACTGTAGATGCCATGCATAACTACACGCAGGGTTGGGCAAAAAAAAAAATTTTTTTTTTTTTTTAAAAAAAAATTTTTTTTTTTTTAAAAAAAAAAGGTTTTTGAAAAAATTTTTTTTTTTTCAAAAAAAATTTTTTTTTTAAAAATTTTCGGGGGAACAAAATGTTCTAAAACGTCCAAAAATGGCCTTTTTGGGGGTTATTTTTTGTCATTTTTTCTCAAGGGTCGAAAAATTTTCTTCACAAAATCACCTTTGGGGCATGTATTTGGTACCTAAGATACCCCAAATGATGTAATAATACCTTCCCGTGATACATGGGACACAGTATGCACGTGCCTACATGGTACTTCGATGTCATACCCCATCAGGTCGGTCATATACGACTGATTCAGCTACCCGACAAGTATTTCTGCAGCTAATATTCTCAATTCTGTGTGGTTTATGAGTGAATCTTGCTTATTCGGGCACAAACTGTTGTGTCCGATACCACAGAGCAGCAATCATCGGTCCATATCAAGCACAGACTGTTGGATCGCACCTAAATCACGTAAACACCCTTGATAACTGATGCAAACCAAGTCACAAAAGTGACTTGTCAATTAAAGTTGCATTTTTTCGCGATTTTGCGCGTTTTTTAGGCAAATTTGGCAAAATTTCCCCGTATCTCAGACTTTTTAAAAAAAAAATTTTTTTTTAAAAAAAAATTTTTTTTTTAAAAAAAAAACTTGTTTAAAAAAAAAATTTTTTTTTCCAACCCTGACTACACGTATGCACGTACAGTTCCGGGGGCAATTCAGGGCTGAAAGTTGAAGTCGCGTGCATGCGTGTGCGAAACAGTGCAAAGTATAGGCAAAAGTACTTCGATTTTTGCCTATACCTTGCACTGCGTTTCGCACGCGCGTGCACGCGACTTCAACTTTCAGCCTAGAATTGCACCCGGTACTGTACACACAGCAGGTGTGTATGTATAGATGTACAGTCTTCCCTCTCTATAGTGATATACTAGACGGGACCCGTGCCTACGGCCCGGCTACAGCGCCGCGCCCGTGCCGTGCCCCCCCCCCCCGAAGACCCGTTAGCATACCCAAAGCTCTACCCGTGAAAATTAACCCGTCCGGCCTTCCGAGGGAGGGGGCCACAGACACACACACAGACAGACATACGTCTTCCTGTTTTAGTAGTATAGATTGGGACCTTTTCGGTTACTGTGGAGAATTCACTGTGAATGGTGATTGGGAAGTAAACGGCAGATTGGGGAAGAAAATTGCATATTCAAAAATGATTACTGGCTAGAGCATTTCGCGGTTACCTCTTTAAAAAAGGGTCATACATTTTTCAGTCCCGTCTGCAGTGGCTCGCTGTCCAGGAAAAAATGAAGAGTACGCTTCATGTGCGGGCAAATGTCGCGATCACGAATGCAGCGAGATTGGATTTGATGCGATCGCGGATTATCGCAATCGCGACCGTAGATTCAACGACTGCCGTGAAGAACATTCACTAAACACCATTCACTGCATCCGGTTGGGCGGATGCGTCTGTAGGAAGGGCCGTTTACGAGCCGGCAAAGGTGGACCTTGCGTTAAGTTCAGAGAATGTCTGAATCGAATTGAATAATGCGACTAGTCATTCTTTGTTGTGAACCCTCTCCCCGTTGACAAATGAATGGAACGCATTGAACAATACTTGTAACATTCTTAATCTTATTCTTATTTTATATATCCTAATCTACACGGTATACCGATCAAACACTGCTTGAAACTTGGTCTAACATTGTCCAAAAGAGCATCAATGCAATACATTGAGTCGAATGCTCGAAAACGTTTGCGCGCAGTAGTCTTTCGATGATTCCACCGAATGCAATGCAGATTTAGTGAGGTCACTTAATCACTTCAGATTCAAAATGTTTCGTGCATCAAGCTAATTCATGTAACAACAGCCAGCTGGTGGCTCACTTGGTTGATGGTAAGGTAACAATAGGTGGGTGGTGATGTTTCATGATGTGACGAGTTATCTTGTCATCCCGGTTCACAACTATGTGGAGAATCCCACTATTTTCCTATCCGATCTCCGAGCTCGATTGGCTTGTCAACAAGAAAAGCAGTCAATCAACAGAAGCGCACGTTCCCAGTATTATTTTATTCTTTTTTATTCTGTTGAATTCTTCACTTCTAAACTCCATTATCATGCATACGCATTACTAAAATTGTGGAATTGAGATTATTTTGGCATAATAGAATGAATATGACAGTATTTTTATAGTTGACAGCAGGCTATCTATCAAACAAGTACGTTGATCCTCGGTCCGAATTTATCATGCCCATAGAGTGCTTGCTCTCATCGCCAGATTCCTGCAAAAAGGTGGATGATTCTATCTAAAAATGGGAAACAAATGTCCACTAAAGAGAGCCCGTTGGTAGCATTTGAATTAAATTATACTCTTTCATCATTTTTCACCCGTGGAATCCCGGGGGCTCAAGTGGAAAACGGCCGTATGTGCCTATTAGTAAATTTCTAAATTCGCTGCCGCACAATAAAATACGCCGCATAGTTAATGTCAATTTCCAAACCCGAAAACCAACCTTTGAAACATTCCGGCAGCAGACACACGTGCAGCTTGCCAGCCGGCCAAGCAGCCGTGCGCGATGTTTCAGAACTGCGCGTGACTAGCATTCGGGTTTAAAACTTGACATTAACTATGCGGCGTACTTTATTGTGCGGCAGCGAATTTAGAAATTTATCATACCAGCTGCAATTGGTCACCGCCTTGTGGCACTTGATCGGTGACTGCTTGCTCATTATTTCGATATTGAGGGTCGCTCAATGATTCGGGTGCTTCGAATTCGTCGGATTTGCTGCTCGGCAGGAATGACCTCAATGTTTGTGATGTTTCATGGTGGCCGCCGTGCTGAACAGGCATCGGAATTGGCAGGCCCAGCACTGAAATCACGACCATTTTAATTTGTTTGAAAAGAGTTTGTAAAGAACTTGCAGAATCTGAGCAAATAACGTACTGCGGTGGTTCTTTTTCGGTGATTTTGGTGGCTTCTTTATTTTCTGATGCTGTTGTGACGGCGGTACGTCACTTTTCGTTTTTGACGAGCTCTCCGTATTTGTTGTCCCTGCGCGACACAGAAATCAGCTCAGTTCATTATAATGTAGAAAAACTACAAATCCCAGAGAATGGATTTCCAAAATTAGAAAACAAACCAGCTGCCCTAAAAATACTTTCCTGTCTCACTTACTGCATGTTGAGCATTTTCGGCAACACATAATGATCGCCACCACTGTTATGCCCAACAATAAAATAAGGATCACGCCGACGCCAACAATTAATGCTAATTCTGTCCATCCTAGATCTGAAACATTATAATTGAAATGCAACTTTTGACTTTTCAAAGTGCGTTGGAGTATAATTGTTGCGATTTACATAGTTTTTATAATCAACAAAATGTGGCCTCACTTCAGATGCCACAATATTTTATCATTCACTAACCCAGCAGTGGTTTGGCGTGTGGTGGCGCACGACTAGGTTCCTCTCCAAGCGTGGTTGTGTTTTCGTTTTCATTTTTATCGATTTCAGTGTCAGCAAATGCTGGATGTAAATTAATAAATATTCTTTTCTGATGATATTTAACATATCAATATGTTTTTACCAACATTCTGTAAAATTTCGTGCCCAAACAGCAACTGCAGCCGTTGAGAACGTTATTGTTAAAAGCGAAGATCGTGGTAGCATGATGTATTGATATAAATACGGTGATTATTTGTCGTTTATTTGGCTATTTGATTCAGGATTTTAGAAAAGGTGTAAATAATAGTGCGCCTCATTTAAACTTATGCAGCAACTACCGCGAAGAACAGTTGTTGAAATTGCAACTTGGAGAATACGTGCTGATGTTGTTCTTGTTCACAAGTTCCCCATCTTTCATTGGTCCACTTTTCTGTCCCCAGTCACCTTTCCCTTTTCAACATTTTCCAGCTCACAATAAATTGATGATTGCAAGAACGCAACGAGAGAGCGTTCGGAATCGACGTCGTTTGTAATTTAAGATAAGTGGTTCCCGACACTTTCACTCTGCTCCGGTCCTGCTCCGGTGCCTAAAGTGGTTGATTGCTGGGGGCAACCGGATAAGATCTTTCCATAATTATGTATTTGCAAATTCGGTACCACTCAAACGCCTTCAATTTAAAACCTGAATGCAACAAGCCCAAAATTCGGGTTTTGAAAATGCCACTTTCCACAATGCAGCCCCTCCCTGCCCCCCGTAAATAATTACGTCACCATTTGATGGGCAGCTGTTTACCTTGTGACAGCCGGTTGGTTATGTCCATTTGTGTGTGTTATGCGGCTGTTTCAAAATTATCAGACAGCTGTGAGTTACGCTTCGCACGCCACTCCATAATTTTAAAACTGTTCGCGAACCGGAAAAGCGTTCATTAAGCCGCTTGAATTTGGAAATAAAGTCCTACATTGAGCTGAACAAGCTATGGATTATAAATTATTATTAATATTAAAGCATTACAATCAAGAGACGAATATTCGATTTGAGATTTCAATCTACTCAGATGAAGAAACCCCCAGGGCTGCAGAACGCATGTCAACTGACTGCGGGGAACGTTTGGAAAGCTTTCCAAAAACCAGCAGACACGGCAGCTCATCCGGGACAGGCCTGAGTTGAACAAGAGAGCCAGAAAAATTTGTTAAGTTTTTCCGATTTCCGACATCCCACCCCTAATGTTGCGCCACTTATCCGTGCTGGAGCGAGACCACAATCAATCAAGTCAGCTGCGCCTGGGGTTGGTCTTAAAACCGAACTTTTAGTGCCTTCTAAATTTTCACTTCCATTTTGTTGTTTTGCATATGCGCGATGCCCAGTGTTTTTTGCAAAAACCTGTTTAGCGACGTTTTTAATGCTGATTTTGACAAGTTCGACCAGACGGCTTTAATTTGTTGGGTTCAACTGTTCTACAAATTCTTATGCATCGCGTCGTACTCAAAAAATAACGAAACAAACTTCAATTTAGTGCCGTGTATATGATGAGGTCGACCGATTTCGTCTCAGATGGGAGGCGATTGGTTTTTATGAACTAAAATGTTGAATAGTGCAACCAGTACCCAAATTTTAATCCGTTGCATTATAATTAGGTAATACCAATGTACGTTACAACCCTTAAAAACTTGACTTCCCCGAGTTGCATAGACCCAAAAAAGCTGATTCATGTACACCTGAAAACCAAGAGCGCACCAGCCTTTTTTTAAAACTCGACTACCGTATTCTATCGGAATGTTTGATCTCCGCGATGTTTCACCTCTTGTTATCTGCCGCAAACAAAATGTATGGAGCTGTCGATGCGCCACGTTACAATTGTGATAAATCTCCGATCTTTTTTCAGCAGTTGCGGTGCCGCATCAGGTGAAAAGTTCTGTTATCGGCTTACACTCTCGGAAACACAGCCATGCAGCGCATTGTATGATAGGAAACATGCCTTGCAAGCACCACCTTGTTTTCATTTTGAATTGTTTCGTTGTGTTTGTCTGAAAATGTAGTACTTCCCCCAGCATGCTGTCTGACAGACAACCCTAGCAAAATGGTCTGATTTCACTCCTCTGATGTCGCATGTTACTGTCGGTCTTTGTGTATATCGGTGTCGTGCTAAATTTTTTTGACCAACCAGTAACCACAAAGGTTGTTGATATGCTGGAAACAGTTGTAGATCGCCCACCGTGGTGAACTTCAAGCATCCGCAAATTATGTTGTTTTACGTACACGAACACCTTATTCATCAAAAATATAACAGCAGGGCACACTTGTAAACCACGAACATGTGGTTGAAATGTGTAAAGTGGCATTTTAGACCCAATACATATATCTAGAACTCTGGTGGACATACTTCGTCGGCAGTGAGCACCCAGAAATGAAAGCTAGTGAGGATCTATTGCATTTTGTGCTTTAATTCGCGGTTTTCTGGGTTTTTCGTGAGCGTGCGCAATCTTCCAAATAATCATCTGGCATCTTGAACCTCGTCTTTGTCATGGCTTGGAAAACTTCGCAGTTTTGCAACACTTCACGGTTGTCGGAAAGTCGCACCATTAAGCAGCAGAGAGCACGATGTCCGTTATAATGCTTTGTTCTTCACCAACTTGCGTTATGGCAGCCGTTCCGTTCTGGTGCACGTGCCGGAGTTTTCCACTTGAGTACCCCCTCTGGGGCCTAAGTGGATCACTTTCTACACTTAACCCCCCCCCCCCCGGGGGCTCTAATCGGATCCATTTTTTTGTTGCGAATCCAAAACATCAGCTTCTCAACCAAACCAGTTCAAATCTGCATGAGTGACCAAAGTGTCCTACTTTTTCATTGCGTTTCTGTTTTGAGATGAAGATTGTTATACAGTAATCATGTTCAAACATCGTAGAATGTCAAAATACTGTTCTAAACTGACCGCGGAAAGCTTTCCATTTGAAACCCCCGGGGCACTCTAATTGGATTTTTTTCATTTTTGTCGAATTTTCCACCAATTTCCACTTAGAGCCCTCAGGCTTTTATGTGGGAAACACCGGTGTGCCATCCTACATTTGTTCCAAACCAATTCTGACAGTTGTCTATATTAACTTATTGGGTGTGGTGTGCTTTGATTATTATATGGCAGGCAACAGATGTTTGCCTGTGCTTGTTCGGTACCATACAAATTCTATTGTGTACTTCTGGTTCTAGGCCAACTCTGGTGTACGTACATCATTAAAGTTGCTGCATTATCTACCACAAGAGCAACATTTTGCTTCATAAAGGCTTATATGGGCATAGCCCATTTCACAGCTTTTACATCTTCTCTGAGCACAGTGCAACGATGTCGGTTTTGCTGTTTGTCTGGCTGTTGTATTGTTTGGTGGAGTGCCGCATACCTAGCCAGAAAGAAATCTGACACCTTTCAAGGGGCGGGGCACAATATTGTTTTGAATGTCAGATGTCATCAACATTTTGAACAGATATTTGGTTACTTTTGACATTGTTGTTGTTTTTTTCATTAGCTGTGCTTTGTCACGTTTTCAAATCACTAGTCCAAAGAGAGTGGCAACACTCAACCCAAATCCAAAGTATACTCTGGCAATTCTTTTGGGAGAAACTTTTCAACTGCGTTGCCTGATCCGTAAAGCACATTATGCGTGCACTGGCTACGGAAGTCACGTGACCGCTATAGCCAGTGCACGCATCATGTGCTTTACAGATCAGGCAACGCGGTTGAAAAGTTTCTCCCAAAAGAATTGTGAGAGTATACTTTTATGCTTTTGTGTAATTGACAAAACATTTTCACCTCAAAATAATCCAGCAGAGCACCCACGTTGCTGCAGGTCGAAAACACTTTGGCGGCTGGATGATTTGTGTGTGATCGCGCAACGCAACGTCACTGCCACGTCGCGCCTTCCCCCTTCGCGATTCAGGAAAAAATGCCCTGTTCTTTTAAGTCATTGCGCGATCAATAACCTACGGTTCTCAATGGTGTGGCATCCACGGACGGGCGATTGGGTCGCAAATGCTGGTCACCGGGGGGAGGGGTGGAGTGCGAAAACTTGTTTAATTCAGGGTTGGGCAAAAAAAAACGACGGCGTTTTTTATTAAAAAACGCCGGGGTCGTTTTCGTTTTTTTAAATCCCGAATTTCCTTGATTTTCCCTGATTTTTTCAGGAAAAGTACCCTGATTTTCAAGGAAAATCAATTTTTTGTCCCATTTGTGCTCGAAAAATTTTCCGACAACCATTTCTAAAATATCACCCATAGAATTACTTCATTTAACCACGTTTTCTTCCCAACATGAGCGTTTTCCAACTTTTTTGGGGCATATTTCGGTCATCTGGGCGTTTTAAGTTAAAAAAGTCTTTATCAAAAAGAATTTTTTGCAAAAAAACCTTTTTTCCCCACCCCTGGTTCAATTAGCCAAGTTTCTCATTGTCAGGAGTTCAAAATTCAACTCGATAAATACTCCAATCTTAAATTCTGCTCAAAATGTCGTTGGCTTTTATGCCAAATCGTCAATCGACGCGACGAAAAAGTCGTCGCCGACAGCAGCAACAACAGCAGGGTGGCACGAGAAACAACTTGCAGGTTATTCTTGAAATTATGTGAAATTTTACATGAATTGTGTGCGATTATTAGTGTCGTACATGGGTATCCAGCAACAAAAGGTTGTGCGCACAGTCATAATGAAAATCTCGGTGAGTTCTCATATAGGGACAACACGTTATGTGCCGTTCAAATCCAACCTGTTGTGGTGTAAATTTCCAAATTCGCTGCCGCACAGTAAAGTACGCCCCCATAGTTAATGTCAGGTTCTAAACCCGAAATTCAACTGGCGAAACATTCGGACAACCAAACGCACACGCAGCTTGCCAGCCAGGCAGCTGCGCGCAATGTTTCAGAACCGCGCATGGTTAGCGTTCGGGTCTATAACTTGAAATTAACTATGGCGCGTACTTTACTGTGCGGCAGCGAATTTGGAAATTTACTATATCATAGAAACCACTGTACCCTCATGTAAACTGGTCCATAAAGTATACATACATGATGTCTTTGGTGCTCTGAACCTGCTATGTTTTTTGTACTATACCAGTAGCCCACATTCAAACTCTACTCACATGTTGAAGGAAACTGACGAATTTTGCCTCGTTGTGCATTGTTGGACATCCATAGTTTCTCGGACCAACATTTGACTGCCTTTAAAATTCAGGCTCCATCAGCGTATCTGGACAATGCGGACTCATCAGAACGCCTGACAACATCGCGACCTCCCAGCAGACAGGTTGGCTAATTGTAGAGTGGTTGACGCAGCTGTTTGTGGTGAGGTGGCCGAAAACGTTCGCGCAAAAACGGTGTCTGCATTGGCGGCTTTCAACAAACAGCGTCGGTTTTTAAATTACGGTTCATTGCGCGAGTCATTTGCGTCAAACTATTCTACCGTCTAAGTTTTGCATTTATCACCAGTATGAGCTACACCGCTAGAATCCACAAAGGTGTGTCACTAATCACGAAAATCACTTTCTTCTCCAGTCCTCCACTGCTCATCTGTCATTGGTCGACGAGCCATCAGTCGACTCGCAATCAACCAATCAGAAACCGAGCGTCACTTTCTCACCCAAACCGAGTTCGTGTGTGATTCAAATCGATGATAATGACTATTTAGATGATGAAACATCAGCCAAACAGTGGAATGGTGCCGGCGGGGGTGGTTTGGAGGCTGGCAAACATCCGGAATATAAGTTGGTTTTTTAGCGGTTATGGGATGAAATTTGATGATTTCTGGTGACACGAATAATTCTATCTGGAGAATATTCTGTCAGAGATCACCGACTGTTAAAATGCAAAATGTAAAAAAGTAGACAACAATAAACTTAGCTCAGTGAAGAAAGACCAAGTGAACATGGTATACTCAATCCTCAATACACATATCTTGCTTATTTCAATCGCCATTCCTTGATGTTAGTCATTGTTTTTTCATCACCTCTGCTTGCGCATGATTTTTTCAGAGATTCTTTCTGGAAAATGTATTCCTTCACTTTTTTTCTTGCAGACCAACGTTATGGGAACGAATTAAGGATGCC
>JASAMV010002863.1:0-49033 GCA_030248065.1 Rhynchonema sp. JSB1_4
CGACCGTTCTTCAAGGTATTGGTCGCACAATGACTTTATAAGAATTGGTCAAACTTTTTTCCTGAATCGTAAAGCGCGAATGTGACGGGGCAATGACGTCGCGTTGCGCGATCGCACGCGAAGCATACAACTAATGGAATGTTTCAGACCAGCTGCAACGTGCGTGCTCTGCTAGATTATTTTCAAGTGAAAAATGTTTTGTGAGAATCACAAATAGCACAGTGGTTAAGAGTGACTGAACGTGAAAATCAGGATTGATATGATGAATTCTTATATGATCATTGTGCGACCAATATAAGTTTGACTTGATGACTTTGAACTGAGCGAAGCACATTCAAATAATGTGCGTCTGTAATACGAAGCTGTTACGTGTACGGCGCTTGCAATTTTTACAGATCTTGGCGCGACGCTGCAAACTCAGGAATATGGTGAAAGTCTACGCGGATTCAAAGCGGACGAAGGACTACTTCATGTACACGTTCATTCCCAAATGTAAATTGAAAGTGTGAATCGGCGTGTGGTTAGTTTCAACTTTGTTCTCCTCCTCAAGGAAGCTTCATGAGCTCGCGTCAGGTCGCTGCCATTGAATCATACAATGGGTGGAATTTTCGAAACGGTGTAAACAAGAGTTGCGTGCAAAGGTCATTGTAAAGCTCGGGCCTAAACATAGAAAAATTGCTTGCTGTCAACGTGGAATGTTTCAAGCTCTCTTGACGGCTAGCTTTTCGACCGAGCGTTACATCCAACTCTTGTTTGCACCGTCTCGAAAATTCCACCCAATGTAAACTTGTTTTCATGCCCATCACTGGGTGAGACGGACGGGCAGTGTGCCAGGCCATCGCCAGTACTGTCATTGATATCCCCAGCATGAAAAAACTTCAGGTTAGGCTGAACGCGCTCCTGAGCCTAAACATACATATGTAGGCCTAAGCGTTAGCCTGCCCTGAAACAAAATTTTCGTACCCGTGGGGCATCGACACTTTGGGGGACATCGGGATTTAATAACGGGGAGCGCACAAAACGCTCGCAGTACGGTTAATTGTGTATCCGATCCATCGCATTGACCAAAAGTGTTTTCATGTTTCTTTCATAAAGTCGCTCTTATCCAGTGCTCGACCGTGAGGACCACAATGAGATCAGAACAACAGTGGCCCATTGGGAGCGATCTGGTTCACATCTGCGCTCTGTGCGTGACATGCCCATTAACACACGACGATCAACCACACCACAGGTTTTTGGGCTAACGGGATAGTTCGTCCATCAACTCATGACACTTTTTGTCAGCTGTAAAGCTTGACAGGATCCAGTGCTGTTCCGGTTCCGGTTAGCTTGCGACAAAGAAAAGAAAGAGAAATCGGTTTTTATTTTGTTTTAGTGCGCCGTTTTCTCTTGACATTGCCTTGCTGAGGAACAATTTTTCACAACGGAACCTGAACCTCCCAAACAAAAGTGCCACTCAGCTGATGGACGGACTTATACAGTCGTCAACTCAATTGGTCAACCCTCGTCGTCAACTCAAGCAGAAATTATACATGGGAGTTGGCGACAGCACTATAAGCCGGTTTCTGAGCTGGGATTTTGATCATTAATCAGCGTCCACACACTTTGGATGACGCTACTGTAGTCAACGCAACTGCCTCGTGATTCGTGCTGGCTGGGTGTCTGCTGTGCAACACGCGCGGGATGCGTGCACACGATGGCGCCACGACTGGTGCATGGAAACAGGAAAGCAGCCCGACAGGGGCGGTGAAATGAAGAGAGGGTTATAACACACTTGGATAGAGCGACAGGTGCGTTGACGACCACAGACATTATGCTGTGTTTGCACGATGCAGTTGCGCTGACAACATTAGCGTCAGGCCCTACTGACTCTTTTGTTACATAATGTACATACATATGTTTGTGCATTATCCTGGCCAAAACTCAATTAAATGAAACATCACAGGCCAGCGGACGGAAACGATCATTTCGCTTCGAGTCCATCGAACGAGCGCATCGTCGTGCACCGTATTCGTCGCGATCGCGCAGGTAGTGACAAACTACACCAACATGAGCCCGATTTCGCAGCTGGCAGAATAGTGAAACATTCTGACGTGGCGCGTGATTTGGGAAATGTTCACGTTGAAGAATACAAAATGGAGATGATGATTTTCTCTTTCTATTCGTTTTGAATACACACCACCTTCGAAATCGGGCTCGTGTTTGCGTAGTTCGCCTTTATATTGTAATTGTGCTGTTGAATACGTAGGTTGATCCAGTAATTGAGCATTATTCCATTGACATCTTCACACAGGCCAAGTATAGCACTCGCTCAAAATTGCTTAAAACAATTTTAATTCCGTGTGATTGTCGGATGAATGTGATGTGTTTTTTTCAAGTAATGGCGAAAATGGCGATATTCGACAGTGGTGATTTGAAGACCATAGCTAAAATTTACCTATGGAGCCGTCTAATTTTAAAACCAATTATCTTTCACAAAAAAGCACTATGAACCTGTTTAGCGACCGTTGACGTTGTTGTAGCGTCGTTACTCGATCGTTGTTGTCGCCTTGGCGGTTTCATTTGCTTTAGATGTCGTCCGGTGATACTGAATAAAGTAAATTGAAATTAATAGTGGGGACATAGTCTGTTTCGGTCCCATTTTTTGCCTGACAGACTACGTCAGATTGCTGAGTCGGGACCATCGTCAGAGGCGATGACTCCTCAACAATCGCGCAACCAAAAATTAAAGGTGAAAACTGAATTTAATAAAGTACCTATCTAACTACGATCTTCTATTTATTTTTATCAATTGAAAATCAACTCCAAATGGTGGTTGTCGTTCGGAATAATTTGAATTTGTCTCATTGACTAATAGCGACGAGCGAACAGCACGACACGCTCTAATTTTCTGAAACTGACGCTATTTGCAGAACAAGAAATACCACAGCAACCTTATTTTTCACGCCATATTTTAGCCTAATTTCTTCGTGATTATCAAAAAACTGCAATAATTTGCTAATGATTTGATTCTTTTCAAAACCTCGGTGGAGGAAGGACGCAATCAGCACTTTTGCGGCAGAAATGAAATCGGCCTTGCGGCTGATAAGGCGCCCAAACCTCGTAAGTTGCGATATCAGGGTGGAGTAACCAATATTACTGTGAACATTACTATCACAATGAATAAATTTAGTGACTTCAAAATTGAAATCCTTTGTTTTGTCATAAAGCTCAATAGCAATATTGTCATCTTCAATAATAATTTTAAGGTCAAGAAAATCAGCACAATTAAGCATGTGATTGGTTCGAGAGAGTGGAAGAGAATCAGGATATATTGCCATGGCGGTTTCCATGAAATTGGGGTCTCCAAGGATCAGTAAACCATCAATGTACCTACTGCTAGATTCAATACATTTAATTTTGTGACTATTTCTTGGATCAGTCATAAAACTGAACTCCAACGCAGACAAGGTAAGGTCAGCAATAACAGGTGAACTGTTAGCTCCTTGTGGAACACCCAATGTTTGTCTGAAGACAACACCAGCAAAGGTAACATAAGATTCGTGCAAATTGAGCCACAATAATCTGAATATGTCTTTTTCAGTAAAAGAAACATGTTTATTGATAAACGTGTCTGAATATTGGTAATCTTTCCCATTTTTGCCAAGAAGGCGCAAATACTTGTATTTGCTATTTTTGAAACATTTGTGCAGCACTTTCAGGATTTGCTGTTCTATAACGTCGTGAGGCAGACTAGTAAAAAGTGTACTAAAGTCGGCACTAATGATATCTCTTGGACTAGCCAGTTTGACCAGTTTGTTGACTACCTGCAATGAATTTTCAACTGCCCAGTAGCAATTTTTACCACTTTGCACTGACGTCATTTTACAATAATTGTGAAAATGATGTTTGACACATTGTAGCACCCTTAGAAGTAGCTTGCTTATTGGCTTCATGGAACATTTGGTAGCACCCGCAATAAACCTAAATTTGTATGGCGTTTTATGTAATTTTGGAGTAGCGAATAACCGCGGTAGAGTTTTATCTTCGTCAGGAAGTTCTAAATTAAACTCATCCAAAAATACCTTATGCTTTGCCACAATATCAGAAGTAACCTGTTTGATAGGTTTATAAGTTTCATTCCCCAAAATTTTAACGTCTTCTCCTTCCAGATTTATGCCTAATTCATGACATATGACCTGTGCATAGTATTTTTTGCAAATAAACACATGGTTATTTGCTGCCTTGTCAGCAGGTGCGACAATGAATTTATCATGAACGCCATCCAGTTTATTTTGATCTATTCTGTATTTCGAAACAGCATTATTGTACAAACCTAAATTCTTGCTCAATTTTGTTTTTCGAGAAAAAATAAGCTTGTGCAACCTTTTTCTCAAATCGCTAAATTTCGTTAAATCCAAACGAGATTTACGTGAAACTCTCTTCAGAAATTGCGATAACTTTCTCACAATTTCACTAACTGCTGCATCCCAGTCATAATGACAGGGTAACCTAAATTTGCTACCTTTACTAAAAATCGTCCTCAATTTCGTATCTGACACAATATTTAGATCACCTGTTATTACATGCCCAGCCGGTGCATATAGAAATTCATTGGTTTCACAATTGCAGTTTTTATTAAGCAAAGTTTTTAGTTGGTCAAGATCAAGATTTTTGAGGAATTTCGAATAATTCCAAAGTTTGTGCGTGACAGCAGGCTCAAATTCATATGTAACTCTAACATTCTCGAAAAGGTATTTGGCTTCGTTAGGGACCAATCTTTTGGTCGCATTGTCACAAAACAAGGACGGTATGTTTAAAAATTCAATGCATTTGTTGACAAATTTGAGTTTGATGTTTTCTGATGGTATCTTTTGTGTCTTTGGCTTTTGCAAAGTACCAGCAAAATACGCTTCCAAAATTCGAATAAGCTTAGATGGCTTGGCCAATTTTCTTTTCGCCAGTACTTCTTGATACAATTTTAGTTTCTCTTTTTTGCGCGTGTGTCTGAGTAAAGTATAAACTTGATTTATACCTTTTTTAGCATCACAATCAATTTGCTCCAATTGTTCAGACACATTGGGCGCCTGTGGGGGCCTGTTATTACGTCGACCGTGACTTCGCCTTGCGCGTGGGATCGGTGCACAAAAATACGGCTTCCGCTTACCATCCAGGATATCGTCGTCCGTAGTTGTCATTCCAAAGCCTTCAACTTTGTCATTGAGTCCAATGGGGTTGGCTGTAACAAGAGTTTTTGTCCAAAAATTCTCCACATCAAGCAGTTTACGTTGCAGAGTTGATTTATTGGGTTCTAAAACTTGCTGTATGATAGAAACAGAAATGTGCTCATCTAAATTGTGCTCTTTTGAATTAAAATGACGCACCAAAACTGTGTCACTCATATTATTCTTAATTTTTCGATAATGTTCATTAAAACGAACTTTGAGTGATCTTATAGTTTGGCCGACATACTGCATTGAACATTTTCTACACGTTATCAAATAGACAACACCTTCACTTTCACAGTTCATAGCTTGTGTGTTTTGAACTTGAAATTTTTTACCCGTGGCGCTAGAGGCTATGTATTCGTTGAAAGACTGGTGCTTGCAAACTTTACAATTCGGTTTGTGACAACAATTTGCTACCGTTGGTGTGCTCCTGTCCTTAAACCACGACATGTGGTAGGTACCGTCTGCTTCATATTTAGACAAAATTCGTTTTTGTTTGGGAAAGTTATGATTTGTGGCAGGTCCTTGGTTTAACGTCTAAGGGGGCTGACCCATTGCCTTGCCCGACGCTCATAGTATACCTGTCTACTGCTCGGGGACTGCCCGAGTTTAAGGCGGCCACTGGTAATGTAGCCCTAAAGAGGGCTGCCACCTGTTATACACAAAGCAAGCGGCCCGACTTACTAGAGATCGCCGATCCGCCAGATCAGAGTGCACCTTGTTTTGTGACGTACGTGCACAGAATAATTGTTGATGAGCTGAATCCAACATAAGTTAACGTCAACATGCATTATCAACCAAGATTCATACTGTACCCGGCTTAAGGTATGTAACAGAATAGATACTGTTTCATCAACATTCTTTCCAAAATTTAGTTCCTCAATTTTTAATTGGTGACAAGTTCCGAAGAACAAAATTTAACGTAATTTCAAATTCCAACTCTAATTTCAATTGTCCTAAATTAATCACAACCAAATTCGAGATTTCAACACAAAGATGAGCAACATTACTCAACATTCAATCATCACTATCATTATCATCATCCTCTTCAATTGGCTCATCCTCATCATCAATACGCGCCTTCATCAATAAGCAATTAATCAATAAGCCTGAGAAAAAGGGAAGTCAATTTTGAAACGGGACTAGCTTTTCCCAAAATGCTCTGCGTATCGCAAATTCACCGCACCACACCAGAGGTCGCAATCGGGCCGGGTTTGGCCGGCCAGGACCGGGCCCCCAAATCTCGAAGAAATCTCAAAGAAAAATTTTAGTATTTTTGACAAAAAAATCACTATTCTTTGAGTAAAATAAGTCACTTCGGAAGTTTCGGGCCCGGCCCGAAGCTCCAAATCTCCGGCCCGGCCCGAGCATAGGCCCAAAATCGCGGCCCGGGATTGCGTCCTCTGCACCACACACATGTATTTGTTTTCTCCTGCTTTCCTAGACGACACGACTAGTCGTTTTCAGAAAAATGGCGGCGGCCATGATGGCCAACCAAATTCTTCCCCATCCGCGGGTGACCCTCGGCTTCAAGGACGTTGTGCTGCCGTACGTTGCCAGGCCCGGTTCGTTTGATCACGGCTTTTTTAAATTCGACTAAACTGTTTTATGAGCTGCTTTGTTCGTCACGACAAGAATGCCTCATTATTCACGTGGAAGTAACAAATAATTTAACCCGAGCACTTCGTTCCAGACCAAATCTATTTGCACCTTCTGTCTGAGGCTGAGCTGGTGGACCGACTGGCCGACGCTGTGCACAACTACTACATGACACACGCGAATGAAGCGCCGCCTGCCATCATCTGCGAGGGTCATTTCGTTGCCGCAAAAGCCTCCGATGCGCAATGGTTTGTTCTGAAAAGTATCAGCCAGATATGAGCAAAAGTTGTTTTTATCAGGGATTGTATATTTTGTGTCTGGGAATTGCGTGAGCCCGACACTGTAGTCATCACATCAGTTTTCCTGAGAGAAGAAATTTGAGACAAGACTTTCTTCGCACTAAATGTTTCCGAAGGCGCAGAACGTGACATGACATACAGACATTCACAAATATATGTAATATATGTAATTTGTTACATATATTATACTTGCGGGCCGGAAAAAAAACCGTTTTTTTTCCGGAAAAAAAACCGAAAAAAACCGTTTTTTTTCCGAGGCCCGGAAAAATACGTTTTTATTTTTCCGGAAATTTTTCCAAGTGGCAACTTTTAGAAAAAAAACGGTTTTTTTCCAAAAATTTCCGAAATATTTTCAAGGGTTACGAAAGGATGTTGTCAAAACTAATGTAAATCGGTGCTAAACAGTTCAAAATGAGCACTTTTTAATCTCCAAGTGCATTTCTAGCATGTTTCGGCCATTCTCCGACAAAATTGTCTCCAAAACTAGGCGTTTTTGGACCATGGGTATCCTTAAGTACTGGAAAAATATTTGGAAAAAAAACGGTTTTTTTTCCGGAAAAAAAACGGTTTTTTTTCCAAAAATATATTTTGCGGAAAAATACGCAAGTATAACATATATTATTATGGGAGTTACATATATTATTTTAATATATGTACCTAATATATGTAATATATGTACCAAATATTTTTGAAAACTCGGCAACCCCCCTAAATTTCTGGAAAACTTCAATGTTGAAAAACGCGTTTTTACGCATGTTCCGGTAGACGCACACTGTCACCCCCGCTGCAGTGTGTTGACCGACCCCGGCACACCACATGCGTGATGGATGAGTGTGCTTTTGCCAGCAGGTACTGTAAGTGCAGGGGTGGTGGGGCACACTCCCTTTAGCGTGTATCACGTGCATCATATTCCACTCAGTGTAGTTCCTGGGGCCTGGGGGAGCAGTGCTGTGTCTGGGGGGAGGGGTCCCCCAAATGGTGCCCTGCCCGCCCTCCCCGACCTGGTACACTACCCCCTACCCGCCCCACTCTGGTTTGGTTGGTACCCTACCCGCCCCGATTTTTTCCCTCAAAATGCCCAATTTTTGGTAAAAATACCCAAATTTTTTCTGAAAACCCTTAAAAATGCAAAAAATTGCGCGCTGCGCGCGCTATACATGTATGTACTTTATAGCAAATAAAAATAGGCACCCGAAAAAAACTTGTATGTACCCTACCTGTCCTGAAAAATCTCCCCCCCAAACTGAGTCGCCCCCATAATTCCAGGCAGTGCTGTGGCTACTTTTGCGGGGCGGGCAGGGTACATTGGTGGAAAAATCCGGGGCGGGTAGGGGGTAGTGTACCTGGGATCTGGGGGGGGGGAAATCCGGTTTGGGGGGAGGAGGGGAAGACTTTTCGGGGCGGGTAGGGTGCAATACAAGTTTTTTTGGGTGCCTATTTTTATATGCTATAAAGTGCATATATCGCGCGTAGCGCGCGATTTTTTGCACTTTTAAGTGTTTTCGGTCGAAATTTGGTCATTTTTCGCCGGAAAATGGGCATTTTGAGAGCTAAAATCGGGGCGGGTAGGGTACCAGAGCGGGGCGGGTAGGGGGTAGGGTACCAGGGCGGGGCGGGTAGGGGGTAGTGTACCAGGGCGGGGCGGGTAGGGTACCATTGGGGGGACCCCCCCCCAGCCACAGCACTGATTCCAGGTACACTACCCCCAACCCGCCTCGCCAAAGTAGCCGCAGCACTGCTGGGGGGGACGTCTGTTCCCCCTCCATCATGACAGTTATGAATGAACCTACTGTTATTGGAACTTGAGCAGAGGTTCTGGTGCGGCTGTGGTGTGATGGTGTCAGTCGGCGATCGG
Source organism: Rhynchonema sp. JSB1_4 (assembly GCA_030248065.1). Classification (NCBI taxonomy): domain Eukaryota; kingdom Metazoa; phylum Nematoda; class Chromadorea; order Monhysterida; family Xyalidae; genus Rhynchonema; species Rhynchonema sp. JSB1_4. The sequence goes on from JASAMV010002863.1 coordinate 8,961, forward strand.
TGTCAGCCAACTTGATGATATGTATATGTGCATGCAAACAGCATTGCAGAAAACAGAATTGTACATTCCAAAATATGAAAAACGCCTCAAGTGGGCGGAAACAAACAACACAATGATGTTTAGTGACACTTTCGATGCCTTCCAAAAAAACTGGGCAACCCCCTTTTTTGCGGGTAAAAAACCGGCAACCCCTCTATTTTTTTCCAATGCCAAAAAATTGGTACATATATTATTTTGGCTCCCGTGAATGTCTGATGACATAGCAGTGGTGTCGTTGAGAAATCGAAATTTTCCCATACCCAGCCCAATTTTCGGGAAATTTCCCATACATACCCCCAAAAATCAAAAATTTCCCATACCAGGGGGGGGTTTTCCAAAAACTCAAAAATTTCCCATACCCGAGGGTGGGGGTTTTGAAAAAAAATGACCCCAAAAATCTTCTAAAAGTGCCAAAATTGGTCTAAAAAGTGCTTAAAACAGAGTTTTTTGCGGTAGTAAGCGATTTTTGACATTTTTGGACGAAAAATGGTCAATTTTGGTACTTCTCGGGGTCAAAAAGTCATTTCTTAGGGGTGTTTGTTCCAAAAGTGAAAAATTCCCCCCCCCCCCCCCCCCCGGCCGGCCCCCCACCCCCCATGCCAGGCAGACCTGTACAACCACCCTCGGCACCCTCGGCCCGGCCGAGGGTCATTTTGGATTTGCCGAGGGTAAATTCCGGCACCCCCGGCAAAAATTACCAGACCCCCCCCTCAAAATCCAAACCAGTACCTCTTCCAAAAAGCATTTTAAACGTGTATTTTAGCCTTTTTATACTTCAGGTCGGCTCGCTTCGCGCGCATTTTCTGTCACTCATGACTTGTTATGCCTTTTTTAATGTTGAAGTGCCATGTTGTATGCAAAGTATACATATGTTGGCTGGCATACAGTAGTATAGGTATCATGTATATGCATAGGTATTGTATCTTTGTTGTTGATTAATGACTGCGAAGCTTGTTGATGGGTTGGGTGGCACCAGTTATACTATGCCCTAAAGTGGGCTTGAATGATGCACGTAAAACGAACAACATAGTAGTTCCAAAGTAAGCAAAATAATTTGCACAAGCTAACGTTCACACAGACAATTGAAATGACAAAGAGCATCATAACCTATACCTGCACATTGTAACTGTACGTAATTGCATTGCCGGTCTTCTTAGCTCACCAGAAGTGTTTTAAAGTTTCTTGATTCGTGGCATTACTTAACTAATTTGAACATTTCGGTCAACTTTTTAGGTATGTATTATACTTCCAGATTTTGTACGTAAACTTGATTATTCTGTTTTTAAATGTTGTTTTGCGCCGTAAATGCTTGTGCTTGTTAAAGAAACCTGCCAAAACGTATTTATGAGTCTGAGAATACATGGCTAATGGCTCTATGAGCTCTGTAACACTGAAATAAGGTCTACTGACTTCATTCATAAAAATTACCAGACCCCCCCTGATTTTGCTTCCGAGGTTACCAGACCCCCCAATTTTTCGATCTGAAGCCATTACCGGCCGAGGGTAAAAAGTTCCTCCCGTACAGGTCTGATGCCAGGGGGGGTAACCCCCCCCCCCAACGACACCACTGTGACATAGTGTTTATTTCGTTTGACAAAATTCAATTCAGTAAACAGCCAAAAATTTCATTAATGATGGAAATGAGCAAGTTTTTGCATGTTTTTGGTTCAAAAGCTAGCTGTCTGGTGTCGGGTATTTATAGAACTGTCGGGTGTCGTCTGTTTCTCAGGTGTCGAGTACTAAACTGACTCCAGTTATGACCCAATAAAAGCCTCAGATCCAGTCTGAGTATCGTTCAATTAAAGTATTGATATTGTTGTGTGCTATCGATGTTAAGGTACCGAGCGCAAATACTGCGCCAAAACGCCGACATGTCGTGCGTGGTGCAATTCGTGGATTACCAGAACACGGAGAACGTTCAGCCAGCGTCGATGCGTGAGTTGGACCCTCGATTGGCCGCGATGGCACCAGTGATGGCCGTACAAGCCACACTGGTCATCAACATCAACATGAAGCAAACGCCGGCCTATCTCATGAACTGGGACGAAAAAGTGGTGCAGGTGCGTTGAACTTCTTGTCACCTCTGTTCCAAGCTGAACAAATGTTTTAAGGTATTGTCCAGTGTTTAGTGCAATGCAATATCAAACGATGAATTGGATTTTTAATACAACAATTTTTCTTGATTGCCTTAGGGATTCAAAACATACGTGGACAACCAGTTGGTCCGTCAGCTGAAGACAAGAGTGAACGTATTCAATTACGACGAGACCAGACAAATTTACTTGGTGAGTTGTGAGTAAGAGACACTCTGTGGTTTGCTGCAGTGTCGTCGCAACTTGCGCATTAAAATAGAAGTATGCGCGTGCTGCTGTCTAATTCAATGAGCATCACAGGTTGACCTACAATTTCAAGACGGAGAAGAGACAATCTCTGTGTCGAAGGAATGGTTCAGGATGGTGTCTCGGGGTATAACGCCAAGACCAATCGCAACCCTGCAGCCTCAACATGTAGACTTTTATGTTTTGTTTCTTGTGATTCTGACATTTATGTGAAGCTGGTTTCCGTTAACCGCACGTATTCGTGCAGATTTTGCCGCAAGAAGATGGGTTCGCACTCGCAGCGCTGTCACAAATCAACCAAGACAAGAAGAAGGTAAATTAAGCAGATTGCTTTGTTTCCGATTTACTTCGATACTTCTCGCAGAATAGCTTTAGATGGGGGTGGTAACAACTTCCATGACATTGTTTCAGATTCCAAGTCCTCAGATGGACCCCGTATCGCAGCAGCCACAAGTTCCCGGATTCGCAACAAACGCACCGCTATACGCGCAGTCGTCGATGTATAATCCACCGGTAAATAAAACAATTTCAGTTTACTTGTTTTATGTAAGCTCATTGTACTGTTTTGGCAGTCTTGGTTGGAGCAGTAACGCCTCGACTTGCATGTCTAGGCTGGTACACCGCAGGCTGGTACACCGCCAGTTCGCTCATCGCAATTCGCACCACAGCCACAGATTACAGGATTCAGTTCCCAAACTCCACAGAACACTCAGTACGCATCTCTGGTTTGTTCACTTTTGCGTTGTCCTTTTTGATAGCAACGTGCGACCAAAGAAATAGTAAGCGCGTCGCCAAAACGATGTAGCTCTTTGTTTTTGCAGCAAGTGACACCCACTAGTAGCACGCACCTACCGCTTGGATCATCATACCATGGCGCAGCCACTCAACCGATGCAGTCGACTGCCCAGGTAGTTAAGTGGATGCACTTCCGAGTCGAGATCCTGACAGTCATTTAGTGTTTATGGCCATGAACTACGTCCGATTTGAAGACCGTTCATTTCACTCCTCCAGAATTTCGCACCAGTCAGCGCCGCGTCAATGCCATTGTACGCAGCCACACAAGTTGCTGCGAGCAGCAGTGCTCATCAGTATTCACAGGTGCACTTATTCGCTGTTGTGCTTCTACGCAAGCGTCATCCAAACATTCTTGTTTCAGGTGAACCCAGCTTCGCTGCTCGGAAACAGTCGAACGGGAGTGGCCACGTTTATCGGAAGTGCAGGCGAGATACATTTCCAACTTACGTCCGGGCAAGGACCTCATCAAAACGAACTGAAGTGTGCGCTGGAGCGCGTCACTGATGGAATGAATCGGTGAGTTCAAGATGGCTGTTGTTACCCTACTTTGTTTCCAACTTACGTCAGGGCAAGGACCTCATCAAAACGAACTGAAGTGCGCTCTGGAGCGCTCACTGATGGAATGAATCGTGATTTCAAGATGCCTTTTCCCTTACCTTATCCGGGACAACAGACACACATATAGTTAGACACAAATACCAAACAATCCATAAAAAACGCCGCTCTGATACAAATGAGTAGATTATAGAAAATAAGAAAGAAAGAGAAAAAGAAGGCCAAAGATGAATTTTTCTGCATAACGACACAGAAGAGCAATCATTTGAGTGTGCACAAAAAAAAAAAATTTACAGAAAGGATAGGAAAAAAAAAAAAAAAAATATTGACAATATAATAATATATTTACTTAGATTATTTAACTTATTATGTTAATATATATATACTATAATTACCTAATATATTTTATTATCTCTATTATAGTATTATTTTGAAAGAATATTATTAAAACGAAACAGAATATAAGTAAGAAAATAATAAATTATTATGTAGCATACATACATTTCATAGCATTCATAGAGAACAAACTAATATTATTTATTATAAGAAATTATATATCAGCCACGATAGCCTGCAAATAAGAATGCAATGATATATAGATTCAAACAAAATAATTTATAAATTTATACATATATATATCTGAATATAAATATAAATATATATATATATATATATATATATAAAAATAACATATTAATATCTTACAAAAAAAAAGAAATATAAAAATAACCAACTAAACTTAATATATATCTTTAAAGCTCAATCTGCATATGTTCTTAAAATCACGGGGCCCAGTGATGCTGTTGGGGGGACTCCAAACCTTGGTCAGCTATCTATGTACACATGTTCAACCAAACCAACCAACTAACCAAAATGGCCATTCTATTGTCCAACATGGTCACATTCATATTTTTGCGAGCACGCAGAACGTTGCACATTTTAAGGCTATTTTGGCATAATTTCTCATATTTTTACACCCCTACTTTGACCTCTGGGCCAATGCCCCCAAATTGGCATACCGGCCAGCTACATGTCAACCGGCTTCGCTTGCCCAGGGCGTGCCTTGGTGTTGTTCTATCGGCCGTAGTCTAGAACCATGCACCCAAGATGCGTCCGAGACTTAGACCGAGCGCACAAGCAACACCGTTGCCTACCTCCACGTGTCGTGAAAATGATCAAGCCCTAATCCAACCGTCGTCGTCGTAGTGCCTGTCTTGATGGGTGATGCGGCTCTATCTCAACGACCTCAGATTATACATGAGACCGGAATCCGCATGGAACGCTGTGCTGCCTCAAGTTTACTCGGGATTGCCGGTGGCGGCTCGATTTGATTTGGATGGCCGGTACCATCGTGGTCTTGTCACGGAAACAACGGCGAATGACGTGGCCACTATCCAATTTGTGGACTTTGGAAACCAAGAAAAGGTGACTTGCAGCAATGAAATTGTCTCGTAATTATAGTTACAGGCTTTTGTAATCTTCCCGAAGAGTAATTCAGGTGCCTGTGGCTGCGCTGCGACGCCCAATTCCGTCAATGTTCGAGCTGCCTGTACTGTCGCTGCCGTGCAAATTGAAAAATCTTGGTACACCGACTGATTGGGCTCCTGTCGTTGCGAAGCTAGAAGATCTGCTCGAAAAGGAATTGACGTGCACATTCCTTGCGTTTGAGAACGGCGTTTACTTGATCGAATGTTATTGCTTCCAACAAAATCCAACTAACGTGCTGGATTGGGTGCAACAAGGTTTGCAATTGTGCCACTTTATATGGTGCGATATCAAACTTGGTGACCAGATGGGATGTGACTTTCTTGGTCACGCGCGATTCATGCTTTGAGGGTATTAAAAAGTTTACTGAAGCCACTACCGTCTTCCGCTTTAATAAAAGTTGTGATCTTCCAAATGGCAGATCCGATCCGATCACCGAAGTTTGATATCGCTCATAGTCTTTCATCTCAATATATGTTCTTAGCCTTCTCAAAATGTGCTAATTTTAGCATTTCCGAGCGCCGTCCCGCCAGTGGCTGAAGCACAAGGATTTGGCGCACGTCAGATTCCGGCTCCCAGTCTGGCCTGTAAGACCATGTGCTGTGCCTATACTGTTTCTATCCAGACACTGCAATTAACAAAAACGCACATCTGCCTGATATTCAGGTCAACCATTGTCTGCGTTTCGTCCTCCTGCATCAACACCCCAGCAGCCGACTGCGTATCCGTATGCGTTCGCTCCACCACATCTGCAGTCGTCGATGGTCCAACGCCAACAAGTACGAAGACATTGAACACGAAGGCTTGATCGACCGCCTTCACGAACTTTGGTTTCATTCTTAGGTTCCTGTACCACAGTCACCTCCAGCCATGTCACCCGACACAACGATAGCACTGCACAGTTTCGAGGACATGGTCGTTCCGATGGACGCTCCCGTGGGCAGTTTCATTGACGTGAAGATTCTTCGGGCACATGGTACTTTAACGATTGTATTCTCTTCTTTGCTATTCTTTTCATGCGCTTCCTTTGCCATTTCAGCAGGTTGTCCCGTTGTATTTGTAGTAGGCTCATGATAGTAACTGCAAGCGTTACCGATACGTTCCTTTTCTCCAGATGCGTACAATGTCACCGTCAAGCTGTTAGAAAACGGACCGGATTTCATACAGAAGCAATTCGCTGACTTTGGATATGAACACGTGCGACCATTGGATGAGCAGACCCAATTTCAATCCGGTGTGTAATTTGTCCTGCCACAACTGAAATTGCGCTTGCTTGTATTTTTCTATCAAATGAAAACCACTGCTGTGTAGTCGGCCCACCAGCTCATGAGACTCCTGGCACGGTTCCACGTGTTTCGAAACGTTAATATGAAAACAAAGGAAAAGAAATTGCATGTGCTCATGCGTTGTCAATTTCTTTTTCTCTTGTTTTCGAAAAGTTTCGACACACGTGAAACCGTATCAGGCGTCTCATGTGCTTGTGGTTGACTATACAAATGTGCAAGCCCTCTTCATGGTGCCCTCTGACTTCAAAGTGCATTGCAATTGGTTGGTTCTTCAGGAGATGTTTACGTCGTCAAAACAGAACGTGGTTGGTCGCGCTTTCTGATCTTCGAACAAAGATATGATTCAATAAAGGTAAGCACTTTTTGGTGTTTTTAAGTGATTGTGTTTAACTTCATGCTAAATGTGCAGTGAGATTTGTTCACTTCGGTGGAGAGTGTCTTCACGCGCCTTCAAAAAGCAGTCATCTGTACAAGCGTCTCTTATCAATTGAGCAGTAGAACAACGTTCATGGGCCGATTGGCTTAACCTAATGAACCGCAGCAGTTTGCCACTTGGATTCCCGCATTATGAAAACCGTAATTTTCAACTGCCATTCTTTCGTTTGACAGGGTCTGGCCATCGACCACTGCCAGCAGGCGGCTCTACGTCCCGGCAGCATCTACCCGCTGCACAAGCGACTGCATCAAACGCCGTTCACCGCGTTCCCGGTCACGCTCGAGGGTATCGCACGATGTCGAATTGAGCCCCGGCTGCAGCAGGCGTTGGATAATCGACCTGCGGTGCTGCGGACACGTTAGCGGCGGCGTTTTTGTTACTTGTCATGGTGGAGCATCGACAGCATTCTTGCGAGCGCCGTACTTCTCTAGAAATATTCTGGCCAAAACTTTGCCGGTGGGCTGGTGTTAAAAATTTGCCCAACCCCAATTGTTCTAAAATTGCGTAAGTTGCTCTTTGCTATGTACACGAAGGATGCAGTGGATATTTAATGAAAAAGTCCTGTCATGAAATGGTCGCCAATGAGTATTTTTTTAATATTTTTCTGCAAAAAAGTGGTCAGCCTTGGTCTGCAAGGGGCTGTCATTCATGTTAAACAGAGTAAAAGCTATGTTTAGCTCCCCAAATCAGGTGCGTCAGTGGAACTCCCAATATCTATGACAAAAAGAGTCACGCGCCACGGCAAGACCGATCCGATTATACCATCTTTGATCTTAATCGATCGTCATACATCTAAATCCTTTGTCTTTTGCAGACGGCATTCACGACGTGACCGGTAATCTGTCGGTGACGGTGCTGCTGGCGGATGGCCACAACGACATCAACATCAATGACGTCATCAACGGTCGGGCACACATCCCGATGCACCTCTTGGACACACGCGCACCAATGCGTTGAGACTGATACAGTCGGCCCTCTTTATAGTGGAACTTTTGTGGCCGATATTTCTATTTCAAATCCCACTCAGCCGTTAACCACCTAGATTACCACTTCGTACAGTAACTTTACCGACAGTGACACAGCTACACTCGCTCACTATAAAGGGGCACGACTGTGCATGGAACAACCCCGATCAAGTATTTGGATCGTATTTTTGACCGGATCTTTTTTACATGTTTTCTAAACATCGTATACATTTTTACATTCCTGTCTAGATTTCTGGTCGTTGTATGGTCATTGGGTGTTATGGCGGTATCTTACTTGATGATCAAACTGGTCTTGCTTTTTAGTTGATTAGGTATTTTTTGAATTTTATATCTATGTTTCGGATCAATTCTAATTTTGACCGCCTCCCGGGTCACTGTTCATTGCGCTGGTAAAAGCCCGACCACCTGCAATGTCCCGAATTTGAAAAAAAAACTTTAAAGCATGACCGGAGCTGTTGTCGAGTAGAATCCCGTTTATGGAGATGATGAGTATTACACCTATGATGAGATCAAGCAAGTTTTTCTATCGTTTCTGTGACACGCAGTAACTAATTATGCAGGGTTGACTTTTGACTGTGTGGGTGGATATACAGAAATGCCACGTGAAACGTTTTTCAACATTTCGAAATAATGTCCTGTAACCTTGTGTGATCTGCACATATTGCTTAGCTTCGCAGCGACTTTCAAGACGGGCGACAGACCAGTTTTGTGAAGGTAAACTCTTCGTTCATCACAAGTCACGGTGTTGTTTTTTCTGCGTCTATGCATTTTTTTTTCATTTCGTTTCGAAACTTTCCTGTTGGCCATCCCTACTTTTCTGCTGCTGTTTTTCCTTTTTTCATAGTTGAAATGGCGAATGCAGTTCACCGTCCATATTGTGTGCGAATCGAGCGGGCATCTGACATTTTGTTCACAATATAGAATATGCACTGTATAGAGTCGATAGTTTATCGATGGAGTTTGTTTAGGCGCCAAACTTTCGCTTAGTGCGGAGCGATACCCTGGTTAGAAATTCATTACAAAGGGTGGACTGTAACGCCTTCCTTTTTTCCCGATGCCCTGGTCGTGGTGGGCAATTGAGCAAAGCACATTTGAGCAAGACCACCTTGAGCAAGTAAAAAGGGCATAGCCACAAGAGCAGAGCTCTTACTTTCTCCCAATGGCTTAGGCTTGGGCTGATTTAGCTATCAAGATTATACCTATGCTTAGGCCTACACTTAGGCTTAGTTTTGTGTTTGGGCTTAGGCTTGGGCCAATTTGTTTTTAGGTTCTGTTCTTTTGGCCTCTGCTCTTTTTCACTTCCTCAAAGTGGTCTTGCTCAAACATGCTTTGCTCAATTACCCGCCCGCCGCCCTGGTTTCTTGGCTTATCTTGCATTTGAATCGCAAAAGTTCAGGTTGTGGTGCAAAATGGACACAAATTAATTTATATACAGCATGTTCATGTGTCTTTTATAATATCACGTTTGCGTGTTCTGCCTTGTTCCGTGCGAATAGCTTGCCTTTTTGTTGTGTTGGTTTCGTTTTAGTTATTTTATTCTCGTGGTTACGCAACGCCACCTGTCTCGGCGGGCATAATCTACTCTCGATTTTTATTCTCAGATTTTTAAAGCTAACCAATTTTATGTTTATAAATAATAAAACAGTGCAATATTTGTTCTTTCGGAATGTATGTTTGCCGATGCATAACTTTGTACATAACTACTTATTTCTACAGACAAGAAAGTTTGTTTGACTTGTGTATCGAAAGATTGATAGCTAACATGGCTGTGACTGTGTATAGGTACCGGTTGGGCTGCCAAACTTCCACTTTGCATTTTTTACACGAAAACAACTGGTGCATGATGCTTGTGTGCAAGTATGGTTTTTCAAAGCTAGGAAAACGAAAAGGCAAGCCTATTTTAGAGCACATATCCTGCATGTTATTTCGTGTCCATTTTTGCAAACCAGCAAGCCAGCCAGGTACTATACATAGTTGGTAACATCTGGTACATCATTGCTTGACCAGCTCATGTTCAGATATGAATTTTTTACCACATTGAAAAAACGTGGGATTGAATATTTGCGTTGAAATTCAAGGACAGATGCCTGTGATGAAATACGGGGAAAGTGCATTTTGCGACAAAACAGTCCTGAAGATCAGGGCACAAATGCACATCGTTGTACCAATTTTTACTTGTGGTAACCCAGACTTGACTTGGTAGTGGCTGACTACAATCTGTAGCTTGCCTTGTTCATCGGCAGATCTCTGCTGGTGCATTTGGTTGCACCCTTGTATTCTCCAAATAGTTGTCGTGTGACATGCGTTTTGCGATCACAAAGATCGTATGCAGTTTCAGCCTGAAACTGCATACGATATTTGTGATCGCAAATTTAGCTGCTGACGCAGTTGCATTATACCCATACAAGGCGAGTAATAACAAATTCCGACATTATTGCGACAGCTTTTTTCGTCCACGATTATGCAGTTGTGTACCAAATGTAGATGCAAACCGCAACTTTCACAAAAAATACCAGCCGTTTGTCAAAACGTTGGATACTACAAACCAAAATGGACAGCAAGAGATTGGTGGAGCTCAATGGCCAAGCGTGTTCAGTGTATGCAGCTGCTTCATTCAACACACTTTTGACTGTCTGCAAAGCATCCACAGGCTTCTCTAAATAGTAACCACAGTTGCGCTGCGCCGGTCCAAACCTGCACAGCACATGCGGCCTGCTTTCATATAATTTTGCTCTCATAATATTTCTGTCCGTGTAATCCAAATCAGTCGGCCAATTGTGGGGTGGTTGACTCAGTTGATGACACACTCGACTGACGATGACAACAAGATCAGAGTTGATGGCCCAATAATAAAACGGACATTTTTTGACGGTACCACCGAGTGTCAACCACCTCACAATCTATCGGCCAAACGGTGCGCACCGCACACTGCGGTCTGACTTCAAAATGTCTGATGATTACAATGGCCGACAAAGGTTACCGGCTGTGTAAGCAGTGCAAGCAACGCGCGCCTCTCCTTAAAAATACCCAGCCAATGCTGCACGATCCAAAATCGCACGACGAGCAGCGAATTTATGAACCGGCTGGGTTCAAAGCGATTTTATGTCAAGTTCTTGTTCTCGCACTCGAATGCCGCCGTTCTTGATACCCTTCCGGTGCAAATGTGCGAGGTCAGGAATAAAACACAACCGTTTTCGTTGCAGAAATTCCGGTAACCAAACCAAAGGAAATTGTGCAAAATAATCGAAAATGGATTTCCTCAAAAAAACGGTCGATCGCGCTAAGCAGGGCATCCAGGTAACCTGTTCAGTCTCAAAGTTTTTTTTACGTCAAGTGCCTCAGACCAGGGAGAGCAATAGCCCTTGATTTGGACAATTTGTCCAAAAAATGAAAAGCCCCTTTTCGGAACCAAACCAACCAATTGTTATCATGTCCATCCATCGTCAAAATCTCGATGGATATGCAGCACATAGCAGACATTCGGATGTTCGATGATCACAAACGTCCACAATTCCAGGAAAATTTCGGCGATGCGATGCGAACGGAGTTCGAACCAGAGTTCCAGGTACGATAAATATTTATTTCCCTTGATTATTCAGGTACGACCGAATGTGCATGCATAACAGCAGGCTAGGATAGTGCCTTTGGAACCGCAATGGTGTACCGTAGCATCGGTACCAACCAAAAGCCACCAACCTAGACCCGAAGTTACGCATACGAAGCCATCGGCGAGAGTTGGGAATTGAGGACGAATATTTTTGTTGTCGAAGCGAAGAATTAATTCAGCGACGCAGCTCGAAACAAAGAATGAATAATTCTGCGTAAATGACCGGCATTTTTATATGGCTATGCCTGGTTGGGTGCGTAACAACGCCAGCAGATTTAGTGTGAGCCCTCAAGCACTACTGTGTGCACAACACTTATCGCTGTGGTTTATCCTTCATGTCACTGGTTGAGGTACACACCTACCTACATACCTGCGCTGCCTCATAAGCACACCAGGTGTGCTACTGTATATGGTGCACAGCACGCCAGAAGGTTCCTTGTTGTTTGTTCACGTGCCTGCTCCGTCGGAGCAAATATGGGAACATTAACAGCGTTATGCTTTGGTGCGTCATCCAAATGTAACCCAAAATGTCCCCGAAGGGCTTCTGCGTCAGTCGTCTTACCGTATCACCCATTGTTTTTGAAGGGGCACCATAGAGACAAAGACTTTGAATGCATAATCTGATTCTACTTGTGCTGACTTGACTTGGAGTCTCAGCAGCCCCAGGGGGTACACCCCACATTTGTGTCTGGGTGCCATTATAATTATTGGGTGCATTCAGTTCGTGTTAATTTACGAAATTACTGATGGTTCCCAATTAACACATTTTTATGGTTGCACTTCACTACGGTGAGAACACAAAAGCATCAGCAAGTTATTGTTGCGTAAGGCAAAATTAGTGTTGCTCAGGGTCTTTGTGTGTTGTGTGCACGTTACAAGTTGTTTGGGAGCTGACATCAAGCACAGTGCTGCCCGCAGCTAAGTTCTGGTTGCGGTACCTTTCAATAAGTTCCAGTTCCAGTCTTGTGATCCCAATGGGTGTTTGTCACAAGAATGTCGAAAACCATGGCCTTCAGTTTGACACTTGATCAAATTCGAGGAAAGGGGAAGCTTATGCAGTGGTTCAGTGACTCATTGTAACATCGGCAGTATGCGCACTGGACGCATAAATTTCGCTGATGTTTCACAGACTGCGTACTGCACAAACATTTCCCAACGCAACAACACTAGCTAATAACAAGATATTCATCGACAAACAGCAATGCTGTTCGTTGTGCCTATCGAAGGGAACGTAGCACAAAGTGGTGCATCATGTCATCGTCAGTCACGCAAATTTTTGTAAATACTCACAGAAAAGTAAAAAAAGCAAAAAAATCTTTCGCAAGGAATTCGCCTGATTTTTCAAGGCACTGCTCAACAAGTCGGACGACGTGAAGACGTACACCGAAAAGTTGTTGTCGTCGATCGAATGCATCGCGCAGCCCGACCCGACCGCGAGACTGCTGCCTGGATTCACACAAACGGATGGTGAGTGATATTCGGAATTTGACGAAAATTGTGATTGGCAAAAGAGGAAGACAGACGGAGGGGTGGTTTTTCTGAGCATGTGGAATTGAGTATTGTCATGCGTACATCTGTCGGCACACGTGCTTCGTTGTGGTCAACGACCTGAAGTTCAGGGCCTGCTGTACGCTCGGACAGACGCAGAACTAGAGGTGTGAGCATAAAGCCTGTAGGTCGCACTGATGATGACCCTGGTGCACAGCCTGTCTGTGACAGCAGGTCGAAACGGGCAACCGAAAACATATTCTGATTTGCTCCGATTTCGCTTAGGATTTTGTGTGTGGGTAGGGCTTGGCCCAGACTACAATCCAACCGTGGTATGGAAACAAGCAAGATGAACTTGTGCTTCAAAAAACCTGGCCGTGTCAGCAAAGGCGCATAGCAGCACCGTGATGACCCTGAATCGGCAGGGCGCGTGAACACGAGCGCTCCGGGAATGAAACGCCGAACAGTATGATGCCGATACCGTTCAATAGCCCGATGAAGTGGAACTCACGTCATGACTTGCAGAACAACAAAGAGCAAACCGAATTTCCTGAAACTTCACAAACACCAAACATAATCTTTCCAGCCGTGAACGCATGTCAGCAAATGGCCGGGAACATGGGCGGTTTCGCCAAGGCCATTGCTGTCTGGGCACCAGCGGCACCAGAACTGTCGGCCGTCATGAAAAGTGGTGATGATACGTTCACTAAGGTATATACAATGACAACCAATAGTTTATCGCGCTTGTAGACTCATCCCTAGAGATCAAAAACAGTTTTGATTTCGTCCGGCACTCGAATGGTTTCACATTCGAGATAAACAGCCTAGGTGATGGCACTCGTATGTATGTACATCACTATCAAGCTTGGCAATCGGATCGTATTCAATGTTGCTGTCACGTGACTTTCGTACGCTGGCTATTGAACAATTTTTTTGATGACGCGCACCAAGTTCGACCATAGCATGAATCGTTTTTTTGTTTTCGGGTGTCTGGGAACAACTCGCATGTAGGTACAGTTGCATCAAAGCGTATCTCGAAATATTCGCAATGCAGAAACACAGTGGCGTCGCAGAAACGACGCAGATCCGATCTTCAACTCTGATGCGGGTACGATATACATACATACGCATGTACCCAAAATTTCAGATGGGCAAAGCGCAAGACGAGTATTTGGCTGACGTACACAGCAAGGTGGTGACGCCGATGCGTCGCTTCTTGAACGAAGACATGAAAAACTTGGAGGCCGTGAGTTGATGTTTTTTTAGTTGGTTTCTCTTTTATGTCGCTTTAATCAAAGACAACTCAGACACTTTTCGGATGTGCTGTCCAGTCGACCCTACAAGCCCAAAGTTGGTCCGTATCAAATGTGAGGGCAAACACTTGGTGCATAGCAGCGACTGAGTCCATGGTTTTATAATGTGTACCACAAAGCAAGGTGGCAATTATTGGCCCGGACTATGCCTTGCGATACATGCTGTTGGATTACTGACTTCGATAAGCGTAAAACGTTGATCCAAATCGAAGTGCAACCTGTCTTTGCCTTCTTGTGGTTCAAACCGTACAAGATCGTGGCCGTAGCGCTTGCTTTCAAATACTGTATATGGCACTGCTCTGACGAGTGCCCCCTTCTCAGCCAACCTGGCTAAATGTCGCACAAGGTTTAGCCTGATGTTTCAAGGAACGACGCACGCTGAACACACGTCGGCTGGACATGGACAGTGTGAAGAATAAAATACACAAAAACCCGGACAATAAAGCGCTCGAAGATGACCTGAACAAAGCGATCGCGGCATTCGATGAGCAGAAGAACAAGGTTGGTGTGGTTTGGTGCTGATGAATGAAGGTGCGTAAATTGTGTGGCAATCAGTAAATCGACAAGGTCTCTAAAACTGTTTCTGTTCGGGACCAAGGTTTGCGCTTAATCTGCTGAAATCTCTCCCAACAGCTCATAGTCTGATCATGTCAAACATTATTGATCTAGCGCTGATGCAGTAAGATGCTTCCCTCTCTCTTCGTAGTGTTTTCAGGCGTGCTTATCATTTCCGTTCTGTGTTGACCGGTTGCTTCGAGGCCAAACGTAGTACCAATTTTTGACGTCATGCCCAATGGCATCCACTGCACCAGATTCAGTAAAACATCAGCCGCTGAGGTGACGGTGCGTTAGGACGGTCAACTGGCTGATGTTTCACACTTTCATTAGAGCACTACTCCATCAGTTGGCGTTGACAATTCTGATCAAAACCTGAATCCTGATTTGTCAAGGTGAAGGAGATGATTGAAGCGATGGACAAGCAACACGGTGCCGTGCAAACGCACGTGAAAACATTCGTTCAATTGCACGCCAAAGTGTTGAAGACACAACAACAAGCGTTGGAGGATTACACAAAACGGTTGTAGAGATCACATTCGAATGAAGTATTTTAATATATTTAAATTAATAAGTATTACGTACAATGCACGATTATAATGAACAGTTCGTCGTCTTCCTGGTATCGAGATCCAACCAATATTTTTACGCTGAAAAGAGCACCCTAAAATAGCGCGTTCGGCGACAGTTTCACTGCATGCATAAGTTGGCAGTTTGAAGACTGGTTGACTATCTTGATTTCGGTATAGAGTTCTGTATCCACAAATTAGCTGCTGAATTTTATAGATTGTTTAACGTGTATACTGCACTTCTCAAAAATGGTCAGTTTTGCATTGGGGCATGGCACCTTTTTTGCCGTAGGTTCGTTAAAAAACCACCGCGAATTAATAATATTCATTTTCAGTTGAACTACACCGCGATTTTTAAACCAAGTTTTCATACTTTTTGCGAGATCTCTTTGAATTTATAGAATATTCACGCACGAAATATCACTTTCTTGTGATCATAAACTACTGTTGGTGAGACTTTGATGATCAGGTCGGTTTTATTATGTGACATAAAAATTTTATATTTATCGTCGAATACAATTTTTGGCCGTTTAGAGATTTTTTTGCTTCAGCCCGTTGTGCTAGCGCCGTAGCTTCGATTGTGGTTTGTAACAGCTTGTGTCCAACTGTTCTGAACACCCTGAGTGCCTTCTAGTCATTCCAAAGACCTGTACAAAGTCTCCCTTCTGTGCATAGGAACTTTGGGGCCAGGGTTGATTAACATGTCTACTTCTGTGTTGCTTTATTAATGTACATTGGTTGGGTGTCTTCTACCAAAAAATGCTTTGGTTTATTTAACTAACGATACAGTGCATTATTAGTGCTGTTTCGTATTTTGACAAAAATAATGCTATACAGGAGCGCTAATTATTACACCGCATAAATGAAATCATATCGATGACACAAATTGCGGCTAGCAAAACTAAAGTTCGCAGTATTCTAAAGAATACAAAGTCTCTTGGCGATTGCCAGATCTGGCCTATTTGACCAAACGTTTTGTGATTAGGCTGGATCTCGGCTCGGCTATTTCAAGCTATAGATTGTTCGAAACCTTTGTCTATCTAGTTTTAGGTATGAAAATTTGACTGCCCGATGTGGTTTGACGGATGAGCCCCGTTATTGTGAGGTGCGTCAACTACCCACTGTTGCATCATGTGCGCTTTTTGTAACCAGGTTGATATGCAGGCCGCATGCTGGCCTTGAATTTTGCGCACGTCATGCATCAAAGTGACTCAGGAAGCAGAACTCGAACGGAAAATGCAAGGCAGTGAAAGTTTTGAATAGTGTAACACATCTGCCAAATGCAACCCTTTGCAATTCAAGCTGTCACGAACGAATTGTGGCTTGATTGGTTACCTTGCAAAACCTATTGTCTTGCTTTACCAGACCCGTTTTTGTCATGTGAACTTTTTGGTGAACAAAGCCGCTTTTGAACAAAATCAACGGGTTTACGTTTTTACTAATCCAACGCATGTTACACACTGATGAACTACGATAGCCACGAAGCCAACAACAACGACGATTTATGCTAAAATAGTGACTAAATAAAAATAATCACTAAACGGCGGTGAACTAAAGTGTTAGCCGATATTTAAATGTATATTACCCGATGACATTTCAAAAATAATACGACACTCTCAGTGAAACATCAACAAGACGCGCATATTATATATTGACGACACGCATGAAGGTTTATATAAAATAGCGGCGATTGCTTGTAGCAAAAAGCATCTACACATCTGGCTCGCACTATCATGGCAGATTAAATAAAGTATGCTGACACGAAGAAACATGACTTGTAATGCGAAAAATCGACGTAACAAACACAGAGTTACACAAATGAACCACGTAGAAAATGACAAGATGTGATAATATAAATAGTAATAATGACAATACACGTCTCAAAATTGGCTATTCTACCTAACAACAACGGTGATAAGATTCAACAAATACAAAGTGTCATAGCATTTCGAAACAAAGATCATGGTAATAGCAGTCGAATACCGGCACGAAAACCGAAAATTGAACAAAAACCGTACTAAAAATAATTGTTATCCCATATTTTGTGTTGAGCTTGAGCGTCAAAACGATAGATGCGCACTAGAATGGTTGGCGATGAATACAAACGTGGTTTATAGCACTGTGGTCAAATCAGGTCGTCCAATCACATGTATTATTTCTAGCGCTTACTTCGCGCTCATGTATTATTGCTTGATTTGACGACTTGTTTTGACGACACTACTATTAGCCCAGAGTGTGGTTCATAATATGGTAGTAGCGACTGAGACAGAATATGGTTCCCGTCTATTTCTTCGACTCCATGTGCATAATCAGATCGATCACACGATGGCTGTAGCCGTACTCGTTGTCGTACCTGATCAATTAGGATTATTATTTTCTCCATCTTTTGTAAAAAAAAGTAAGAGAAAACAGCACCATAACCAACCAGCAGATAAGCTTGGCGAAGTGCGGGTTCAGCGAAATACCGGCGCCGGCATCGAAAATACTTGAAGTGGTGCACGTGGTGAAATCGGTCGATACAACCTAAATATGCATTTACATGATTGCTTTGTCGTAAATTCGTCGATATATTGTCATATCACAACACAAACTCAAGTTTTTGAAACAGCATCAGTATGTTGAAGACGTGGCTGACACGTTTCAGTCAACGTTTACGTAAATCTTTGCGAGGTGACCAATAAAAGCAGAAACGACACCATTGGTTGCAACTCTACCACAAACGAAGGGTCACGCAAGACCAGTGTAGTTCCTGGGGGGGGAGGGGGGGGTCCCCCCCTCGGGTACGCTATCTCCCCCTCGGGTGGTACACTATCCCCCTATCTCCCCCTCCGGGTACACTATCTCCCCCAATTTTTGCCTAAAATGGCCATTTTTAGGCATAAAATGGGCACTTTTAGGCCTAAAATGTGTGATTTTCAGGTCAATGTTCTCAAAAGTCGCCAAAATACCCTTTTTATGAAGAATTTTTTCCAAAAAGGGGCAAAAATAGGTCAAATTTTCTACCTCAAAAAGTGACTTTTTCCCGAATTTGGGTCTTCCCCCCCCCTCGGGTGTACACTATCTCCCCCTCCGAAAAAAACGGAGGGTCCGCTATCTCCCCCTCCGGACCAGGAACTACACTGCGCAAGACTGCTCCAATGCCAAGACCCACTCCGCTCGTGGTTGCAGTGCTTGCCCGCAGAGTTGATACGAGCCATAAGGAATACACACACCCATTCAATACCTGATCTTCGGTGTATCCCAGGTATCCCTTCAACGGTCCCTCTGACGCGGCCTTGACAGCGGCCTTGATCGCGTCATAGGGGGCCGGCTTCTCCAAACGCACGGTCAGATCGACAACGGACACGTCGGGCGTCGGCACACGGAACGCCATGCCCGTCAGTTTGCTGAAACAAACAGAGGGCGGTGAAACATTTGTGACGGTGTTGTAGTTGCTGGACTTCGGTATGACTGAATAGTAACGAACACAACTGCTCCATCTTCGAATCAGCTCATTGGCTGAAGCTTGCTCAGGGGCAGATAGACTTGTTCGATTCTCATCATAATGGCTGTATAATGGGATGGGCTCCATTGATAATCAGGAAAAACACATCTTATTAGTTTCCTTTATGGCTGCCAAAGCACCTACAGTATACGCAGAGTATTTCAAGAGGATCATGGAATACCTACAACACTGCAAGTAAAAGAACACAATCTCTTCTGAACGAAGTCCAGTGTTTCCGTTTTTCATCACCGGTGAACGTCTATCAGAGAATGAGACTTATCACAAAATTACGGCAGCGTCGCGCGCACAAGACCCGAACAAGATGAACATGGGCAAAACCTCAAAATCAAACAGTCACACATCCAATCCAAACACACCCATTCAGCGCGGGAATGACCTTTCCGACGGCCTTGGCCGCACCAGTCGATGCGGGAATAATGTTCTGGAACGCGCCACGTCCGTCGCGCCAGTTCTTGCCAGATGGACCGTCGACAGTCTTCTGCGTGGCCGTCACCGCGTGCACGGTAGTCTGTGAAACATTAGCTGGTTGGATTGCGTTAACGGAAAAAATTACGTTATCGGAAATTTGGTCAGAAGACGCTGGCGAATGAATGATTGCACCACAAATGCACTGGGAACAACAACAGGCATTTACGGGAGCGAAAATAATGTATGTGAGAACTATTTTGACCCTGGAAAAAAACAGGAACAGAGTTGCCGATGAAAAGGTTTGGTTGCTTGTTTTTTTTCTGAAGGCGTGAACAGTATTGCATGATAAATTTCTGTCCTTCACTCCACGATATTTAACCAAAGTAGTTTGTCTGGCCGTCTACACCAGCCGAAGGCCGGGGGTCCAGCCCAAGGATACCGGTAATTACGCGCAAAGCGTTGGCTCACAGCGTATCAGTGCAGTTCGTGGTCAGGCGGTGAATTCGTGTGCCCTCTGGGGGGGGAGACCCGATTTTTATTTTTTGAAGCGGAAAGTTGCACCTATTTTTGCTCTGCTTGGAAAAATTCCCACAAAAGGCTTTTTGGTGATTTTTGACATTTTACCAAAGAATTATCGACTTTAAGCCTAAAACTGCGCATTTCAAGCCTGAAAATTCTATTTCAGGCAAAAATTGGGGAACTACATTGGTGTGTATTACGGCAGCCCAAAACGAGTGGTGGGTATAACACACAGTGCGCTTATCGATCGAACAAGACACGAGTATGAGATGAGCCAAGATATCTGGCGGTCAGGTTTGGCACGGTGTTCACTATATTATTCTACAATTTCTTTCAATTTTCGAATGAAGTTTGAGTGTTACTGGTTTGTCCTCCTTTTGTTGTGATAGTCTATTACGCGTGTAACATCAGGTGCTAGCCGTCGCATTGGTTTGAGCATAACAGGCCAGTTTTTTTGCACGTACACATGATTTCATGGCCTAGAAGTCGCCAGAAGCCATGGATAACAATAATTTTTAAAGATGGAAAAGGCGCTGCGCTGGACAGAAACAAATTTTTGAACTTTATCCTCCCTTGACCAAAAGCTAGGCCCAACATCGCGGGTGGCTATTTACCGCTTTCGTGACCCAATCTTCCTCCACGCTTCTCAGACACAGTGGCGTTTTTCTGGCCTCACTTTCTTAAAAATCGAAAGGCACTTTAGGGTCGCCTATGGCGAAATATCGAAAAAAACTGCTAATTTGCCCAATGTTAGCAAAATACACGTGTAAAAAACGTTTTTTTTACTTTTTGACCGACTAAAATTTTTTCTCCTCAAGAAGAACTTGGGTGTCGGGTGTTTGGGTTTTTGACTTCGCGTTTGGGTGTCGGGTTATTTCAAAGTGTAGACGTCGAGTGTCGGCGCACTCCCAAATCCCGCACCCTAGTTGAGCGAAATTACAGTAAGTTGCATTTTTTTCTGAAAAACTGTGTCTACCGGGCTAAAACTGAGCCCCAGTTCAATAGTCTGATAGAGTGAGCGATATCAAACTCGGTGATTGGATGCTCTTGACTGGGTAAGGCGACGTCGTTATCTGATACCACCACATTTGCTCAAATTTGTAAGTTCGAATAAAGTATTACCAACCATCAAGCCTTCAATAATGCCGAACTCATCGTTGACGACCTTGGCCAACGGCGCCAGGCAGTTGGTCGTGCAGCTGGCGTTGCTGAAAAATAAAAAAAAACATAAATAATTGAAAATAATACGTCGTTTTCGCGAGAAAACCACCGAACCTGACAATATTCTGTCCTTTGTCGTAGCTCTCGTGATTGACGCCCATCACAAACATCGGTGCGTCGGCCGACGGCGCTGAGATCACCACTTTCTTCGCGCCCGCGTTGATGTGCGCCTGGCATTTAAAAAAAGTTACTTTCAATTCCAAAAAAACAAACTGAACGTTTTTGGCAGGTAATAAACACTTAATGAGCGTAATGAATCGAATTTGTGCGGCGCTGTTTTTCTCGTTTTTTTTCGGGGATTTGTTTCCGGGGGTTTTTCGGGGTTTGCGGTTTCGGGGTTTTCGACGACCACCGCGCTGTCCGCAGGCTATTTTGAATTCATCGATGACACTAACTTCTTCGATGAATCCAAAACGTTCTTATTATGTGCCGATTTTGTGCGTTCGAAATTGGCGCCATGGCCGATCGCAACAGATCTACAGGACAAATATTCACTGTCGAACTCAGATCGAACGAGATACGATCCGATACGATTTTACTTTTTCCAAATACAAAATCCAAATTGATCAACATTCTACCTGGGCTTTTTCGAGCGTCGTAAACACACCGGTAGACTCAACGACGTACTCGGCACCGCTGTCGCCCCACTTGATATTCTCGGGCTTCATCCTGATTTTGGAAGGAAGGATGTTTAATTCAGCAGGACGCGATGTCGTTTATTATTGAAGGATAGTTCATGCTAACGTTTCACTGTTTACATTCCTAAAAAAAGTCAACATCAGAGCGGGAGCACAACTTTGCGGTCTTCAAAGATTTCGGCCTAGTTTTTCATAATTTTGGCTGCTAACACTGCGCTGTGCAGTTTCCAAACTTGCAGAAGCTTGTTAAGAGTCGAAATTGGAAAGCGGGGCAACCGAAAAACCACTTACAGTGCAATTGACCGCTAAAATTTCAGCATTTTTCGGTGCAAACAAACTAACTCGTTGAAAACAGTGATTGAGTGCGCGCTCTTGCCGCATCCCTGCACGACCAGCTTGGCACCGTCAATCTTCACATCGCCCTTGAATCGGCCGTGTGTGGAATCGTATTTGAACATGTACACCTGCGCGTTTGTGCATGTGGTGTACAGGGTGGTCAGAAAGTAGAAAGAATCGAGCAATCATAAAACCATTTGATGCGAGTTTTTTAGCCACTGCCAGATGCGAGCTACACATGGGGAGAGCGCATAGTATGCGATAGTTCGACAGATAGCTGCGAAAACCAAAACTGCACGGATTGGTGTTTTCTCGCGAGTTCAGAACTCTCAGAGCCCACCTCTGCAAGACCAACCCTGTTTGAAATTGACAATAAAACTTCCAGATTTCTCCAGTGCACAAAAATATGGACACAAAAATATAAATTTGGTCAGTGCAGGAATGGCTCCAGTGCTCTGTTATCTAGATCCAGTGGCCAACTATTCGTAGCAGTGGAAACGAAACACTACCGTTAGAGCCTCTGCAACAACAATATCGTGAAACATTACGTTATCTTCAAAACACACGCACCATGTAGTCAAGATTGATGAATGGATCATTGACGGCCACCACATCACAGCAGTCTTTGTCGATCGCGGCGCGCAGCACTAGACGACCGATACGGCCAAATCTGGCGGAACAAAATACAATTATTGTGCGAACGAGAAATCATTTTTTTTTGTCTCTCAATGTTTTGACGTCTGTTCGGAATGGGAAAACAGCGTTGACAGGCTATCTATCTCTGCACCTAATTCCGGCTGCGGGAGGGAGCCTACACATCAACATTCTTTGCATATATCAAAAAAGTTAGGTTTTGCCTCTCATTGGCAATCACAGTGACGATGATCAAGTGCACCAACCACCCGTCAGTGCAAAGAGTAAGAGATTAGGACAGCTTAACGGAAGGGTAAAAGTCGTGATTTTTTTCATATTTTCAATCACTTTGCTTTGCTCAAAAACTGAAAAAACTTTAATCCAACTAACCCATTAATTCCGACCTTTGGCTTGCCCATGATGATTATTTGGATTTTTATTAGCGGAATTCAGTTGTAGACAATAATATAGCGAATATGGAGAGATTGGAGAGGCAGTTGGAAAAGCGGACGCTCAGTGCTGAAATGTGACGCAGCGTTTTTTGTGCACAATTCTCGGTTTTATTTTGTAAACAACACTGGCGCAACGCGACCACAAAAGAGACACAAAAAAATGGGTCGCTGCGGCGAAATGGCGTCATCTCACGTCACGACTGCCAGAATTTTAGACAACAAAATATTTCCGCAAGATTTTCTGAGATGTTGATGACCTGCAAACATCAACTTCACAGTGCGTGTGGAGAGACAAGCACGTAAATATACTGGACTCAAATGAGAATGAACAGCACTCTGAGTGCGAGCAGCAAAAGTAAAAAGCGGGTTCGGTCGCAAAAACGCCTGGCCCAAGATTCTTTCAAAAAGCGGCCGCAGCTGGCTGCGCAAAGCGTTACTCCACTGGAGCAAAATAACAGGGCACTGCGCTGTCTCTGCGTCAAAATGCATACGTGCACTTTTGGGGTCGGTCCAGAAAATAAACGAGCAAAGGCAAAACAGCGCACGGGCAGGCAGGCAAGCCACTAAACCCACAACACAACGCGCCGTGTACGGGTGTGCGCTCGAAACTCATAAACAGCCAGCCAAGCAGCAGCTGCCTTGTGTAACAAGCGCAAGCTGCACAGTTCTGTGGAGAGAGAGGGCTGTTGTGCAGAAAACAGAGCTGGGCAGAAAACGCGTTCGGGCCAGTGGAAAAAAAGCCCAGGCCACCACAGGCCTTATTTATGCAATGCATATTGAACGTAAAGTGTATCAGAGGCAGGCAGGCTCCTGGGTTTAGGGGTGTGCATTGGAGTGGCCGGCTGGTGTGTGTAGCAGCGATACTCTGCTGGTGCATTCATGCATCACACACTGCTCTGAACGCGACAACAAGCAGAAGCAGCAAGAAAGCAACTGGCGAAATATGTGTAGCCGCCAGCGAAGAAAAAGGGGCGAAAACTTAGCAGCAGGAAATGGTGCCGAAAACAGCCATTCTTGGGGGCGGCAGGCTTAGGGAATTTACACAAGCCAGCCAGCAAGTGGCCAGCCACCATCATGGTGTATATGGATATCTAATGGTTGCTACTGTCAGACTTTGGAACTTTTTTCGCACCGGTTGTTGTAGTCTGGTACTGCACCCAGATCAGACGCGAAAACTTTACAATGTGAAGCTCAACGTTGGTGTGTGGACGCGATGAAAAATAACTGAACTTTAACTTCACATATGAAAGTGGGGAACTGCCTGCTGACTGGTTGGTTGAAGTAAAGTTTGAAATATTTTGTAGTGCTCAACCAGCCCAGCAACTCAAGTCTCAACCAACGCGTGAAAAGATTAGCTGACCAAAGAGGGGTACCGCACACGCACACCACACACGACAACCTAGAAACCTTCATTTCAATAGTTCACATCAGAAATATCTTCATATTTGTATATCTTCACGTTTTAAAAAATCTGCGCAGCCAAGGCAGGTGCAGTGTTGGAGGTACTCTGGAGGGGGATACCTACTGTACCGGGCTCAGAGAGGGTTTGTACCTGGGGAGGGGGGCTTGGGGGTTAGGGTGTTGGGTGAAAAATTTTAATCTGTTTAAGAGGGCTCTATTAATCACTGACCCCATTTTGGGGGGCTGGGGCTCTATTCCCAATGTCACCCTTGCCAAAAACATTGAAAAAAATCCAACGCCGGTTCACCTACTACCTTCCAGGCAGAGGTGGGAATCGGGCCGGGCCGGGCCGGAGATTTGGAGAGTCGGGCAATCAACCTACCTACTGTACCGACCCGGCCGAGCTGGGGCGGGGTCATTCGGGAACAAAATTTTTATGTCTACATATTGATGACAGCAGTGGTGTCGTTGGGAAATCAAAAAGTCAGGATACCGGATACCCAAAATCCAAAATTTTCGGATACCGGATACCCAAAATGAAAAATCTCGGATACCAGCAGTGTAGTTCCTGGGGGGGGAGGGGGTCCCCCCTAAGGTACACTAACCGCCGCGACCAAGGCACACTAGTACACTAACCGCCGCGCCAGGTACACTAACCGCCTCAATTTTTGCCTAAAATCAGCAATTTTACGCCTAAAAGTGGCATTTTTAGGCCTAAAATGGGTGATTTTTAGGTCGATGTTGTCAAAAGTCGCCAAAATACCCTTTTTATGGAGAATTTTTTTCCAAAAAGGGCCAAAAATCGGTCAAATTTTCCCCCTCAAAAAGTGACTTTTTCCTGAATTTGGGTCTTCCCCCCCAGGGAGGTACACTAACCGCCGCACGGAAAAAAGGGGTAGGTACACTAACCGCCGCGCCGGACCAGGAACTACACTGGATACCAGGGGGGTTGCTCCCGAAAATAAAAATCTCGGATACCCAGGGGGGGTTGTTCAAAAAAAGGTCAATTTTTTAGAGGAAAATCGAGCAAACTCGGTGTTGAAAGCGCAAAAAATGGTCATTTTGGGGGTTATGCTTGCGCCAGCAAGCGATTTTGAGCATTTTGGAGGTTAAAATGGGCGATTTTTACGGTTTTCGGAAAAATTTTAGGGTAGGATACCCCTGGACAAAAAGTCAGGATACCGGATACCCCTGGGTGAAAAATCAAGATACCGGATACAAGGGGGGTAACCCCCTCCCCTCCCCAACGACACCACTGGATGACAGTGTAGTGGCTGGGGGCGGATGGGGGGAGGATTCCCCCCCTAAGGGGTAGGTACCTTGCAACCACCCCTTGGGGGGGGAGGAAGGGTAGGTCAGTGTAGTACTTGGTCAGGGTGTTGACGATAGATAGATTGGGACCCGAAATGTGTTGACGATAGATAGATGACCCAAGTCCGAAATCTGGGGGGGGGTCGACCCAAACTTGTTGACGATAGATAGATGGTGGGGGGTCGCCAAAAATCAAGGTATAGTGTAGTGTACTAAGTAGGTAATAATGTGTAAATATTAATGAAAATGTACTAAGATGTACTAAATCCGCGCCATGGTCCAAAAACGCCTATTTTGGAGAAAATTTTATCGACAGATGGTCTGAAACAGGCTAAAAATGCACTTGCAGATTAAAAAGTGCTCATTTTGAACTGTTTAGCACCGATTTACATTGGTTTTGACAACATCCTTTCGCAACCTTTGACAATATCTCGAAAATTTTTGGAAAAAAACCGTTTTTTTTCCAAAAGTTGCCACTTGGAAAAATTTCCGGAAAAATAAAAACGTATTTTTCCGGGCCTCGGAAAAAAACGGTTTTTTTTCGGTTTTTTTTCTAGAAAAAAACGGTTTTTTTTCGGCCCGCAAGTATAGCGGACCCAGTGTTGGAGGTGGGGGGGGGGGGTTTGGGGGGGGGGGTAGCCCCCCCCCAGTACAGTAGGTATCCCCCCCTCGCCTGGTACAGTAGGTATCCCCCCCGATGTTTGGCATGGTACAGTAGGTACCCCCCCCGATTTTCACCCCGGTACAGTAGGTATCCCCCCGATTTTGCCTCAAAAGTGCCAATTTTTGACCAAAATGGCCAAAATTAGTGTAAAATCAGTGGTTTTTACCTCAAATTACCCCAAATTCGCGCGCTGCGCGCGCAAATACTACGTTTTCACACGATTCCACACATAATAAACACATAAAAAAATTTTCACCCCAAAACCTAACCCCCCCCCAAACCCCCCCCCTGGGTACATAACCCCCCCCCCCCAGGCCATCGGCTCTGGTACAGTAGGTATCCCCCCCTCTCCGAGCGCGGTACAGTAGGTATCCCCCCCTCCAGAGTACCTCCAACACTGAGCGGACCCAATAGAAAAATGCCTGGAAACGCTTGGAAAACCCACCCAGTGGTTTTCGATGGTGCTGAAAACGAATATGACATCGTCTCCAACTATACTTGCGTATTTTTCCGCAAAATATATTTTTGGAAAAAAACCGTTTTTTTCCGAAAAAAAAACCGTTTTTTTCCCAAATATTTTTCCAGTACTTAAGGATACCCATGGTCCAAAAACGCCTTTTTTGGAGACAATTTTATCGGGAAATGGCCTGAAATAGGCTAAAAATGCACTTGCAGATTAAAAAGTGCTCATTTTGAACTGTTTAGCACCGATTTACATTGGTTTTGACAACATCCTTTCGCAACCTTTGAAAATATCTCGAAAATTTTTGGAAAAAAAACCGTTTTTTTCCAAAAGTTGCCACTTGGAAAAATTTCCGGAAAAATAAAAACGTATTTTTCCGGGCCTCGAAAAAAAAAACGGTTTTTTTCGGTTTTTTTTCCGGAAAAAAACGGTTTTTTTCCGGCCCGCAAGTATATCTCCAACCCAATCCAACTCTTTCATATCTACTCTTCCCCTCCGACCCAATCCAACTCTTTCAGGTACGTCCCTTTCAAAATCCTTCAGTACATGGCTTCGTTTTGGTGGCCCTGATGAGGGCCGTTGGGTTAGGATATTCGTCGAGGTGGCTCTCCAACGTGGTGCCCTGGACGCCTTGCATGTACTTCAGCTTGCGTTTGGCGTGCATCCACTTGCACTCGGCGTGGTTGGTGCAGGCGCCGGTGGCCGGATCGACGAAATGCTGGGTGTGGTTGACGCGCAGGCAGTGCTGTGGCTACTTTTGCGGGGCGGGTAGGGGGGTAGTGTACCTGGGATTTTGGGGGGGGGGAAATCCGGTTTGGGGGGGAGGGGGGGGAGATTTTTCGGGGCGGGTAGGGTACAACACAAGTTTTTTCGGGTGCCTGTTTTTATGCGCTAAAAAGTGCATCAGAGGTCGCAATCGGGCCGGGTTTGGCCGGCCCGGCCCGGCCCGAGCCCCCAAATCTCCGGCCCGGCCCGGCCCGGCCCGACCCGTACCCCCAAATCTCCGGCCCGGCCCGGCCCGAACCCCCAAATCTCCGGCCCGGCCCGGCCCGGCCCGGCCCGAATTTTTTGGCTCAGATTTTAACCCAATTTTTGTCATAATTTTTGCGATTTTTTTTAACCTATTTTTTTGGTTGAAAACAATGGTGTTGCAGGGGGTGGGGGTACCCCCTAGGTACAATAGGTAGGTAGGTTGACGCTCCATCCTGGTACACTAGGTAGGTCGCCGCCCGGCGGCTAGTACAGTAAGTTGCGATTTTTGGCTCAAAATGGTATATAAAATCGGTACTTTTCACTCCAAATAGGCGATAAATCGCCGCGCTACGCGCGAAATTAGCGTTTTAGAGCACATTTTCTTCAAAATTTCAATGTTCCCCCTTAGCCCGGCCGGTACAGTAGGTAGGTTGCCGTCCCACATTTTTGGTGGTACCGTAGGTTGCCGCCCCGCCTGGGTAGCTACACCACTGGTTGAAAATACATTGTTTTCCATGAAATGGTCGTCAGATAGAGACAATACTGATCACTTGCTTGCCGAATCCGTCAGAAATTTTAGTATTTTTGACAAAAAAATCCCTACTTTTTCAGTAAAATAAGTCACTTCAGAAGCTTCGGGCCGGGGTGCCCGGCCCGGCCCGGCCCGACCCTCCAACGCTCCGGCCCGGCCCGGCCCGGCCCGGCTCGGCCCGGCCCGGCCCGGCCCGGCCCGAGGTCGGGCCGGCCCGATTGCGACCTCTGAAGTGCATATATCGCGCGCAGCGCGAGATTTTTTGCACTTTTTACGGTTTTCGGTCGAAATTTGGGCATTTTTGACCGAAAAATGGGCATTTTGGGGGTAAAAATCGGGGCGGGTAGGGTACCAGGGCGGGGCGGGTAGGGGGGTAGGGTACAAGAGCGGGGCGGGTAGGGGGGTAGCGTACCAGGCCGGGCGGGGCGGGTCGGGTACCATTGGGGGCAGTGTTGGAGGTGGGGGGGGTTTGGGGGGGGGTGGCCCCCCCCCCAGTACAGTAGGTATCCCCCCCTCGCCTGGTACAGTAGGTATCCCCCCCGATGTTTGGCATGGTACAGTAGGTATCCCCCCCCCGATTTTCACCCCGGTACAGTAGGTATCCCCCCCCCCGATTTTGCCTCAAAAGTGCCATTTTTTTATCAAAATGACCAAAATTAGTGTTAAATCAGTGGTTTTTACCTCAAATTACCCCAAATTCGCGCGCTACGCGCGTAAATACTACGTTTTCACACGATTCCACACATAATAAACACATTAAAAATTTTTACCCCAAAACCTAACCCCCCCAACCCCCCCCAAACCCCCCCCTAGGTACATAACCCCCCCCAGGCCATCGGCTCTGGTACAGTAGGTATCCCCCCCTCGCCGAGCGCGGTACAGTAGGTATCCCCCCCTCCAGAGTACCTCCAACACTGATTGGGGGGGGTCCCCCCACCCCCAGCCACAGCTGCTGCGCGCAGGTGCTGGTAGAGGGGTGCGACGGGGAGAAACGCGACGTTGTTGTATCCGGCCCACATATCCGAGTGGATTATGGAGCCGGACACGCACACTACTTGGATCCGAAGGTACCCACGCCTTATATACCCACGCCCACGCACTTTGGCGCCAAATCCACGTTCTCACGCTCATACTTTGGCGCCGAATCCACTTTCCCACGCGGATTAGCCAGCTCACACTTTTTGGCGCCAAAAAGTTTTCTCACTTTTCCGGTTTTTTCAGTTGGATTGGGTTGGAGACGATGTCATATTCGTTTTCAGCACCATCGAAAACCCCTGGGTGGGTTTTCCAAGCATTTCCAGGCATTTTTCTATTGGGTCCAGTGTAGTTCCTGGGGGGGAGGGGGGGGGACCCCCCCCTCGGGTACGTCTGTTCCCCCTCCGAGGTACGCCTGCCCCACTGTTCCCCCTCCGGGTACGTCTGCTCCCCCCAATTTTTTCCTAAAATGGGCAAATTTAGGCCTAAAATAGGCATTTTTAGGCCAAAAATAGGTAAACATTAGGTGAAACCTCCAAAAAAACGCCAAAATACCCTTTTTATAGGGGATTTTTCGCAAAAGAAGGCAAAAATAGTCCAATTTTTCGACCTCAAAAAATGACTTTTTTCCGTCCCCCCCCAAATTGGGACTTCCCCCCCCCCCAGGTAGGTACGTCTGTTCCCCCTCCGAAAATAGTGGAGGGTACGTCTG
Organism: Rhynchonema sp. JSB1_4; assembly: GCA_030248065.1. Taxonomy (NCBI): domain Eukaryota; kingdom Metazoa; phylum Nematoda; class Chromadorea; order Monhysterida; family Xyalidae; genus Rhynchonema; species Rhynchonema sp. JSB1_4. The sequence goes on from JASAMV010002863.1 coordinate 39,156, forward strand.
TTCCCCCTCCGGACCAGGAACTACACTGATTGGGTCCGCTATACTCCAGGAGTGCCCTATTTTTGGGGGGCTGTATTTTTTCGCTGCCCAAAATCTCAAAAAATGTTCCCAAAAGTGCCCCTCAAATGGAGTTCTGTCAGGGTGTTACTGGTCATTATTGAGTGTTTTTAGGTGCAGATCTTCCATAAAAGGCTTTACGTCACCATATACTCACTCAACCAGAGGTCGCAATCGGGCCGGGTTTGGCCGGCCCGGCCCGGCCCGAGCCCCCAAATCTCCGGCCCGGCCCGACCCGAACCCCCAAATCTCCGGCCCGGCCCGGCCCGAACCTCCAAATCTCCGGCCCGGCCCGGCCCGATTTTTTGGCTCAGATTTTAACCCAATTTTTGTCACAATTTTTGCGATTTTTGAATCTATTTTTTTGGTTGAAAATAAATTGTTTTCAAGGGTGTGGCTGGGGGGTGGGCCCCCCTTAGGTACAGTAGGTAGGTAGGAAGATTGACGCGCCATCCTGGTACAGTAGGTAGGTAGCCGACCCCGGCTGGTATGGTACAGTAGGTTGCTATTTTTGGCTCAAAACGGTATAAAATCGATATTTTTCACTCCAAAGTCCAAATAGGCGAAAAATCGCGCGATGCGCGCGAAATTGCGTTTTAGAGCACATTTTCATCAAAATTTAGACATAAAAAATTTTGTCCCCCCCAGCTCGGCCGGTACAGCAGGTAGGTTGATTGTAGGCCCTTCTGGTGGTAGAACAGTAGGTTGATTGCCCGCCTGGGTAGCCACACCACTGATTGTTTTCCATGAAAAACTCGTCAGATAGGCAATACTGATCACTTACTTGCCGAATCCGTCAGAAATTTTAGTATTTTTTGACAAAAAGATCCCTACTTTTTCAGTAAAATAAGTCACTTCAGAAGCTTCGGGCCGGGGTGCCCGGCCCGGCCCGGCCCGACCCTACCTTGGTCGGGGAAATTAGTGTACCTTAGGGGGTTCCCCCTCCCCCAGGAACTACACTGGGCCAGGAGCTTAAATTTGATGTTCGTTTTATTTCTAGATGCTCGATATGAGAGTCACATGCAACAGTCGGGCGGGACGCTGAAGCAGGCTTTTTTCCAAAGTTAACGGGGTGCGTGCAACTTGTATTGCTCCCAAATGTCCGAAAAACGACTGATTTAAATGTAAACTGACCAAAATCTGGGTGCAATTGGCACCTAAGCAGACAGAAAAACAGGTATTGGTCGCACAATGACCATATGAGAATCCATCCCCATATTTTTCCTACATCGGCAAGGAGGGTTTCTAGCGATTTTTTCAAATTGAATCAGGTTTTGACAAGCAGTTATTTTCTATTTCTTTTCCCGCTTTATTTATCGGGAGTGATCAGATCAACGTGTGTGTGTGTGTATCGATTTCACACGTAAAGCGTGTAATACGTGGCTTACAGTAACCCGAGCACGAACAATTTCGGTTGCGTAGAATTCAGGGTGAAACTTCTGCACACGTGTGTTTCTCATTCTTCTCACTGATAAGCATGCAAAGTTCTTGTCAAAACCTGGTCCAATTTGAAAAAAATGCCAAATATCCGCCTATGCAGGAAAATTAGGGGGATGGATTCTAATATGGTCATTGTGCGACCAATAGCTGAAATCGCGCTAATCTGTTCTGGAAGGAAGCAAGTGTGGGAGCTTGTCTTTGACATTTACGTCGTCCAAGGGCCTTCTTGACCATAGACACAGTGAGGTAACTGATGTGACTCCGATAGCACCCACAGTCAGTGCATCAACGGATGCACTAAAGTAGAATTTGATGTTCATTTTTCCTGCTTCGATGCTTCTTGAGCTCACAACCACAACCTTTGACTGCCATGTGCAGCAGCGTTGTGACTGACAAGCAGTATTGGAGATGGGTGGGGATTGGGGGGTAGCCCCAGTCAGTGTTGGAGGTACTCTGGAGGGGGGATACCTACTGTACCGGGCTCGGAGAGGGGATACCTACTGTACCAGAGCCGATGGCCTGGGGGGTTATGTACCTAGGGGGGTTTGGGGGGTTGGAGGGGTTGGGGATACCTACTGTACTGGGGGCTACCCCCCAAACCCCCACCTCCACAGTGGCCCCAGTGTAGTTCCTGGTCGGGCGCGGCGGTTAGTGTACCTACCCCTTTCTTCCGTGCGGCGGTTAGTGTACCTCCCTGGGGGAAGGGGGAAGACCCAAACGCAGGAAAATGTCACTTTTTGAGGTAGAAAATTTGATCGATTTTTGCCCCTTTTTGGAAAAAATCTCCATAAAAAAGGGTATTTTGGCGACTTTTGACATCATTGACCTAAAATCACCCATTTTAGGCCTAGAATTGCCCATTTTTTATGCCTAAGGATGCCGAGACGTGGATACAGCAACAGGTGTGTAAGAATTCAGGGTGATACGGTATGGTCTAAGAGTGCAAAGCACGGCTGGTTTGCCTTTAGATTATAGCACGGGGCGGGGGTGCCAACTTGAGGGGGGCGGTGGGTATTTCTTGGGTAGGTGCCAAAGCCAAGGTGGGACTGGGGGTGCCTTTTGGTGTCCGACTGGTGCGAAAAGTAGGGGTGCCACTTTTTTTCAACAAACCCACATCAATACCTTCAACAGTCCGATAGAGACAGTGATGATGAACCAGAACGCCAAAGAAATAAGTGCAAGTTTGAAATTGACACGGATAATTGTTTCCTTTGCGAATCAGGCACCGATGTTTTCTTAAAGATTTCTATCTCCTCTACCGCGTCGCGTTAGTTTATTCTTTCGTTTTCATTTTTCTGTGGTCGTTCGGTCGGCTGATGTTTTCAATGCGATTGTTTTTTGGCGATCATGTGATTATCTGATGAAGTGATGACGATGAGATAGTGTCGTTCTTCAATGCCACTGTGGTCAGCCCGTAAGCAGCTCACTTACAGCAGAGATTAAATCGGGCCAGGTAACCTCATTGGGAGACAAAATGCACAAAAACGTAATCCAACTCTGGATTTGTCTTTCACCGAATTTGTGGCTCTGACTTCCATTTGTGCTTTGGTTTAAGCTTAGGCACCAGCCAGGAAGGTCTGACCACATTTAGCGCACCCACGCCTGATTTTAAGCCTGAAACGAAAACCTAGCTCCGATAGGATACGGCAGTTTCACGTCTATTGGATTACAATTTTGTTTATTCTATCTCGGTAACCTAGTCGTCGTGGCGTGTTAGGGCGGACTTAGGTAGAACACGGAATCCGGAATCCGGAAATATTTCCGGAAAACGCAAAACCAAAATTTCATCCGGAAACCGGAATCCGGCAATATTTCCGGAAAACGCAATCGGTGTTCCGCATCCGGAAATAGATTATTTTTTTGCATGTAAATATTTCCGGATTCCGTGTTCTACCTAAGTCCGCCCTTAGGGCGGACTTAGGTTGAACACGGAACACGGAACACGGAAATAATTTACATACAAACCAGTTTCATGGATTTCCGTGTCACGGAAATATTTCCGTGCACGGAAATATTTCCGTGTTCCGTGTTCCGTGACAAAATTTTTAAAATCACGGAACACGGAAATATTTCCGTGTTCCGTGTTCCGTGAATATTTTGGAGTACCACGGAACACGGAAATATTTCCGTGTTCCGTGTTCCGTGAATGTTTTGGAGAATCACGGAACACGGAGATATTTCCGTGCCACGGAACACGGCAATGATTCAGGCACGGAAACAATGCTTTTGCAGTGATGATGACAGAAGCCAGCGTGCTGACGTCAAAAGCCCGCGTGTTGACGCAAACAGCAACAACTATTCACACGAAAATATTTCCGTGTTCCGTGAAAATAAAAAAACACGGAACACGGAAACCGGAAATATTTCCGTGCACGGAAATCCACGAAACTGGTTGTTTGTATGTAAATTATTTCCGTGTTCCGGTTTCCGTGTTCAACCTAAGTTCGCCCTTAACGTCGGCCCGGCCCAGCCTGATTTGAAAGTTCAAAGTGGCGGCCCAAGCCCAAGATCTCTCGGCCCGATTTTGATGTCTCAAGGTAAAAATGGTCCAAAAAATCCGCGAGCGTCTTTGCAATAGCTTTCGATTTCGCGGTAGACCGAGTCCAGTTGTTTGGTTCGCCAAAAATGCGCATATATACCTCGCTCGAAGCGCAATTTTTTTGGAGATTTTAGGTTGAGGCCTGAAATAATTTGATCAATTCGGGCCGTTTCGGGTTATTCTATGTTAGGCATGTCTAATCGTAAGGTGGTGTCCGTGAGGTGTGCCCCAGCCAGGAAGACCTGCTGTGTCCACAGAAAAAAATTCAAAAACTATTGTTCAGACTTTGAGGTCCAACCCGGGAGGAGTTCTAACCCGCCGTGCAACGTGGATGCAAGATTTCTATCCTCAGTTATTCATTTTCAACATTCACTCGTTTTCTACGTGCAAATTCATGATAAAATTTACATTTATCGTGAAAAAGTCGCCAGTTATTCATTCATCATGTCACTTTCCAACTGCCATTCAAAATCGCTGCTGTTGGTGTTGTGGTTGTCGGTGGTCAACGTCACCAGTCGCTTATGTTCGTTTATCTGATTCACTATTGTTCTATTTTTTCGCTAAGACAAGTCTGAAACGAATGCATTACGCGATCCCAAACGTGAATAATGAAGGTCTTTCTAATGTTTGAAAGCTGTTCGCTTTCGCTATCATGCCCGGCGGGCCGGTTTAAGTAATGTGCGTGTGCAATATATGAGGATCTATGTGCCAACAACAAACACCTACAGGGTGACACAACAAGTATAGAACCCTTTTGTGAAACCAGATCTCGGCCGGGGTTACGTTTGGCATTGCATTGGAAAGCGATCTAGTTTTGTGTGCTAAAAAGTTGGTCAAATGCGAGAAAACCAAAATTTAACAAATTGTTACAGTGATGTTACACTCCCGCTATATAGTGCTGCAGCACGTGCACAGCTCCCCATACTGTGGCTGGCAGTAAGGTTTATAGCCGAGTTTAGCCCGCTGGAAATGTTGGGTCTGGTAGCTCAATTGGTAGAGCGCTTGACTCACAATGCATTGCGAGGAGAGAGATGGGTGTTCCAATCCCCTCAGATCCATACATTTTCCATGGCGTTTACACCTGGTGGATCTGATGTAAGTGGTTCGGACCGCTCCAGTGGTAGTCGCGGCTTGGGCGGGTGGAGATGTTACAGTGATGTTACACTCCCGCTATATAGTGCTGCAGCACAGCTCCCCATACTGTGGCTGGCAGACTATAAGGTTTATAGCCGAGTTTAGCCCGCTGGAAATGTTGGGTCTAGTAGCTCAATTGGTAGAGCGCTTGACTCACAATGCATTGCGAGGAGAGAGATGGGTGTTCGAATCCCCTCAGATCCATACATTTTCCATGGCGTTTACAAAATAAAAATATTGTAGATCGCCCGCGCTTCCGAATACAAAGGTTTTTCACCACCTACCGTAGTTATGCTATGCATACAGAGCTCCGAGGGCTTTATTCGGAAAAATGTGGAAACTTTTGTCTTCCTTTTTTTTAAAAATTTTTACCCAAATCCCATGGGACTGTCTTCGGATGTTTCTTGAATCGACTGCTTAAACTTCACCAAATGTTATCACACACAACCGCGCTTTGTATGCTTTCGAATGCACGTTTTCATCAAGCATTTGCACAGTCTTGGGGAGAAACCCCGAAAAAGATCGATTTTAAACCACTTTTGTGGAAGAAAATCAATGATCACACAATCAATTTTTGAACAACAATTTACTCCAAACGGAGCCCCCGAAAGCTTCATTCGGAAACGCTTCCGAAAAAGCCCTCGGGGGCTCTATTCGGGGGGGGGGGGGGTGCTCTTATGGAAAACTACGGTACGATAACGGCCGAGATCTAACCTCACGAAAGGGTTTGTTGCGTCACCAAGTGAACGGGGACGTTTGAAATTTAGTTGCCTCCTTTCTAAATTGCAGATGTCAGTGTAATGACCGAGACTGCACGTGAACGAGGTAGCGGAGCATCAGGAGGTACGGCGCAGATACGTTTTGGGGGCGACAGGGGAGAAACGGACTGGGACGTGCTGAATAAGGAAGCTGAAGAATTCATTGAGGGAAACATTGACCATTTCGATGTCACAATAGCGAAAGATATTGGAGCGATCACACAACTGAGCTTCAAATACACGGGAACATTCGATTGTAAGTTGGAAACGATATATCTACCTTGCTGGTATCAAGGCCCAAACCTCGAAGCCGCTGGCCTCGAGTGTTATCAATATCAATTGACTGTATTGATATTGGTCGCACAATGACCATATAAGAATTCATCAAATCAATCCTGATTTCCACGTTCAGTCACTCTTAATCACTGTGCTATTTGTGATTCTCACAAAACATTTTCATCTGAAAATAATCTAAGCAGAGCACCCACGTTGCTGCGGGTCCGAAACATTTTGGTGACTGCATGGTTTGTGTGTGATCGCGCAACGCAACGTCATTGCCCCGTCACTATCCTGCTTCACGATTCAGGAAAAAAATTTGACTAATTCTTATAAAGTCATTGTGCGACCAATACCACAAGAGAACAGCGTTATTTATGCTTATCTTATTATCCTACGAGAAAAGTCATCCATTTTCAGGGTGGCAAGCAGGGTTGGGTTAAAAAAACTAAAAATTTTGTAAAAAAATTCAGGGTTCGCCACTTTTTCGGTTTTTAAAAATTAGAAAAGTAAGTTCACTTTCTTTTATTATTTCACAACTTTTTTTACTATTTTCCACCTTCTTTGTTGTGAAATGCATGTTTTTATGCATGTTTCTGCCTGTTTTTCTCAAAAAATCGCCTGCGGCGCTTGTATTTCGCTTGTAGACGGTCCGTGGCTCTACCATAAACTACCTAAGCAGCCGTTATTATGTGCGCATTCACATCTTCCAGCAAGTCAAATCTGCCTGAAGTCTAAAATTATCGTTCCAAAACCGCGGGTTATGCAACTGTTTTCATGTAACTTTGCTAAAAAAAATGCGCCAATTATTTACCTTTCCCGTGACACGCCTTCAGCCTTCACTTTTCATACTATTATACCATCTACAAACATATGGTGGAGGTGGACAGACTATCCCCAACGCGAATTGTCACGCTATCTGGCTCATCGTAAAAAATATCACCTCGCTACTGCCCGTTTGTGAACACAACAATTTTTCACATTGAGAACCGAAAGTTTTGTGGTCCGGAATAAAAAAAAGTAAATCTTAAAAAAAAATTTAAGAATTCAAAAAAATTAACAAAAAGTAGATAATAAAAATTTTTTTAATCCAACCCTGGTGGCAACTTCGCTTGGCCAAGTTCAGTATCGATGAAACTGGCAATGGAGAATACGGAACGTGGATTGAGATTGAGTTTGACACGTTGGTTACACATCATATTAAACTTTGTTGCCGATCAAAGTCAACTAACCAGCAAAATCAATCAGCTCCCTGAACCACCAATTCACTAATATAGGGTGATATTTTCGAAACGGTGTAAAGGTCAGTTGGGTGTAAGGGTCGGTGGAAAGCTCGGTGTGAGAAAGTTCAGTGTAAGCTTCAAACAGTGCACGCTGAGCCAGCAGCAGACGCGCGTTTCTAAACGAAAGGTCAACGTTGACAGTTTGCTGTGCAAGTGTAAATCGTCTGTTTGCAATACTGTTTGTTCAGGCTAGTTGCACAAGCGTTTTTAAACGATATTTATAAATTTCGTGACCTTTTATGGAGCAGTTTTGATTTCGTGCTGCGATCAGTTAGCGGCATCAAATTTTTTGGTACCGCCGTCAGTGAATGTTCAATTTCTCAATAGCCTTACGGCGGAATGTCAGGCAACTTAAAAATATTCCTTTAAAACGTTTCTACAACCAGCTTAAATGAACTAGATTGCAAACAAACGATTTACATTAGCACAGCAGACTGTCAAAGTTGACCATTCGTTTAGAAACGCGCGTCTGCTGCTTGGCCAGCGTGCAATGTTTCAAGCTTACACCGAGCTTACACTGAACTTTCTCACACCGAGCTTTCCACCGACCTTTACACCCAACTGACCTTTACACCGTTTCGAAAATATCACCCATAGTATATGCGCCAGATTTTCCCGCAAATTTTGTAAAAGCCGGTTTTCTTCTCGAAAAGTGCGGAGACACTGTCTTTGGTTTCAAATATTTTGCACAAATTATAATTCTTTCAAATATTTTGCACAAATTATAATTCTTTCAAATATTTTGCACAAATTATAACTCTTGAGGAGACATTTATGCAATACCATTTCTTTCATTTGGAAGCATCTTGTCCAAAATGCCAAGAAATTTGTTAAAATCATCATTTACACAATCGAAAGTAGCAGGAAACAGTGTTCGCTGTGTTTAATCAACCAATCAAACAACTAAACCAAGTCTGTAAATTTACCGACCAGTCGGTCAATATACATATATTTGTTTTTTAAATAAATTCAGGTGGATCGGAGAGGATCCCGTTACGAGATCGGTGACGCAGTGTGAGGCTTCCAAAGTCAGCTGGGATGCTTGGAGTGCGTGCAGCGCCAGTTGTGGTGACGGAACGATAAAGCGTTATCGCAAGTTTATTGTCAAGCCGAGGGACGCATCGTGCATACTCAGTGAAGATGATTCCATGAGCGCGCAGTGCAACGGGCCTGAATGTCCTGGTCAGTCTACAATTGTGCCGGGTTTGATGGACACGGTTGCATCAACCAGGGTTGGGCAAAAAACGTTTTTTTTTCAAAAAAAATGTTTTTTTAAACGCCCAGATGACCAAAATATGACCCCAAGAAAATTGGAAAACGCTCATGTTTGTGTCCTGAGGCAAAATAGACGGGTTTCAACCCTTTTCTAGCGAGTTGTTGAGATCCCATATCAGACCCGCATCATGGGACCAACTTTGGCCGGGGTCATCACTGAAAGTCAAACTCCGTATATCGACGTATCTCGACAAAGTAAAAATTGGTCGAAAATTTTTTGAAAAAAATGGGACAAAAAATTGATTTTCCTTGATAATCAGGGTGCTTTCCCTGAAAAATCAGGGAAATTCAGGGAAAAAACGAAAAACGACCCGGGCGTTTTTTTGAAAAAAACGTCGTTTTCTAAGAAAAAACGCCATCGTTTTTTTTGGGTTCCTTTCTTTTCCCAACCCTGGCATCAACACGCACAAATGATTCCCGGCAAAACATGACTCCGTGTAGATTTCAACCTGTAATCATGTCACTCCATCACTGCACCGACCGTTCTACTAGGACTAACTGTGGTCACACGCACGTTACGACGTATGTATTATTATGGTATCCTGCGATCACGTCAACACGTGATTACAGTGTGCTACGCAAGCGATGTAGACGTGCCAAACGGCGGCCCAGTGGAGGAGACGAACGGCAAAGAAAAATACAAGGACGGCGAACATCTAGACATAAAGTGCCAGCCAGGGTTTGTTTGGAAAGATGTGGATAGGAATGATACATTGACGATGAAATGCGAAACGTGGGGCGGGTGGAAAGCGCAATGGGAGTGGGATGAAGGCCGTAGCAGCACGTGTGTGAAAGGTTGGTGACCATTGAAGCGTTGCATTAAAATAATATTGAGCCATAATAATAATAATAAATAATAATAATAATAAATAATAATCTCGTCACAAACTGCAAACCAATAACAAGAACCAGGGTTGGAAAAAAAAATTTTTTTAAATAAGTTTTTAAAAAAAAATTTTTTTTTTTAAATTTTTTTTAAAAAGTCTGAGATTCAGGGAAATTTTTACCAAATTTGCCTTAAAAACGCGCAAAACGCGAAAAAATGCAACTTTAATTGACAAGTCACATTTGTGACTTAGTTTGCATCACTTATGAAGGGTGTTTACGTCATTTCGG